>JALBCR010000861.1:0-37500 GCA_030710515.1 Abscondita cerata | reverse complement strand
TTTTTTTTTTTTTTTTTTTTTTTTTTTTTTTTTTTTTTTTTTTTTTTTTTTTTTTTTTTTTTTTTTTTTTTTTTTTTTTTTTTTTTTTTTTTTTTTTTTTTTTTTTTTTTTTTTTTTTTTTTTTTTTTTTTTTTTTTTTTTTTTTTTTTTTTTTTTTTTTTTTTTTTTTTTTTTTTTTTTTTTTTTTTTTTTTTTTTTTTTTTTTTTTTTTTTTTTTTTTTTTTTTTTTTTTTTTTTTTTTTTTTTTTTTTTTTTTTTTTTTTTTTTTTTTTTTTTTTTTTTTTTTTTTTTTTTTTTTTTTTTTTTTTTTTTTTTTTTTTTTTTTTTTTTTTTTTTTTTTTTTTTTTTTTTTTTTTTTTTTTTTTTTTTTTTTTTTTTTTTTTTTTTTTTTTTTTTTTTTTTTTTTTTTTTTTTTTTTTTTTTTTTTTTTTTTTTTTTTTTTTTTTTTTTTTTTTTTTTTTTTTTTTTTTTTTTTTTTTTTTTTTTTTTTTTTTTTTTTTTTTTTTTTTTTTTTTTTTTTTTTTTTTTTTTTTTTTTTTTTTTTTTTTTTTTTTTTTTTTTTTTTTTTTTTTTTTTTTTTTTTTTTTTTTTTTTTTTTTTTTTTTTTTTTTTTTTTTTTTTTTTTTTTTTTTTTTTTTTTTTTTTTTTTTTTTTTTTTTTTTTTTTTTTTTTTTTTTTTTTTTTTTTTTTTTTTTTTTTTTTTTTTTTTTTTTTTTTTTTTTTTTTTTTTTTTTTTTTTTTTTTTTTTTTTTTTTTTTTTTTTTTTTTTTTTTTTTTTTTTTTTTTTTTTTTTTTTTTTTTTTTTTTTTTTTTTTTTTTTTTTTTTTTTTTTTTTTTTTTTTTTTTTTTTTTTTTTTTTTTTTTTTTTCTTTTTTCTTTTTTTTTTTCTTTTTTTTTTTTTTTTTTTTTTTTTTTTTTTTTTTTTTTTTTTTTTTTTTTTTTTTTTTTTTCTTTTTTTTTTTTTTTTTTTTTCCTTTTACCCCTTTTTCAATATATATATATATTTAACTAATTTACAAATCTTTTAATTTGTGACCGCTGTTAATCTTAGTGATTAATTTAGTGTACAATTTTGTTGGTTTTAGATATTATGTTAGATGTGACTGTCACGCTCTAAATTTCAAGAAGTCCTGAAGAAGCCCGCATAGGTCGGGCAAAACGTCGGCACATTGAATCAAGGGTAGTGACTCAATTTATTCCCTCCACTTTAAGAAATCTGTATTAAGATATAAATATTTAAAATGAAAGTAACTTTCCCTGCTAGAGACGAAATGGCACTTACATAGCATGACACCCATTACAATAGTTCGACGAAAGATACAAACCCTGAGTTCACAAACAGCATACATGATATTATTTTCCAAAATAAAAGGAAGAATTTTATGATAAGATACGGTGAAAATTCTGCACATTCTTCTAAATTGTCTAATTTAAGAAGCAGCCTAAATAAATCAGACAATTTTTTTCTTTCATTTTTGAATTACACCATAACTTAGAACAAAAAGTAATAAATTCTCGATAATAAAACTCGACATAAGTATTAAACATTTATTAATTAATCGAGGTACCTACCCAAAATGAACGTTCGTTTTAATTGTTTAATGTTTCCCATAAAAGAAAAAAAAATGTTCTGTCTTTACCACACAAATTATTTTGTTTATGCACGTGCATAAATCGTTCGGCTGTAAAAATTACTAAAATGAGGATACAATATGAAACATCAGGGATCGTTATTACAAAAAAGTTCACATTTCACACAAAATATGAATACGACTATTCGCTGACACGGAAACATTACAACAAAGAAATGCTGAATAATTGAACAAAATTTTAATTAATGCGTTATAATTTCATTAGTGCTTTGGTTTCTGGTTTAGGCCGTGTGGAAATTGAATTGAGTAAATTGGCTGAACGTTAAAATTTCAATTAGTAGATGTCCGGAGGGCGGATAAGCAGTGTTTGCATTTTTAATCGTAGTGTCACTAACAGAACGGTGTAATCTAAACTGATACAGAGTAACAAACGAGAGCCCTAAGGCCAGATTAGCTTCACAAAGTGGCTCTTTGAACCGCTCTCTGATTGCTCTAACCGCTTTAATTTGTTGCTGAATAGTTTCTTCCGTTCCGAAAAAAAAAAGATGATGGCAAAATTTATAGCATTAATTATATTAGGACTATATAAATACTTTGTTTATGCAATTATTAAATTATTTCAAATTCAAAATTAATATAAGAAGCATAGAAAAAACCAGACAGGTCAGTCTGCAACAGTTTTCAATCAAACCTTTAAAACGTGTTTGAATAAAAAGTACACAAAAATTTATTGTGTTGCATAGTTTTAAAATTATGTATCAATATTCCAACCTAAATTGTAAATAATCTTGTCCATGTTTTTACCTTGAAGAAAACCCCATCTGATAGGGGCGAAACGCCGGCTATAACTTTATAAAAAGTGTGTCCCAAATTGAATAAACTTGTACAACTATCTTTGTTATTAATAAAGAAACAAGTTTGGTTAAATAAGCAATTATGTACAGTATACTGTACTGGTTCAGCATTTGTCAAGAAAACGCAAAAATTTCGATGAGTTTCCAAGTTATGCGGATACTCTCGAAATATTTTAGTTTCAAAAAAATTCAATATTTCCGATAACGTGAAAGTTATGAAAAAATTTTGTTTCGTTAAAAAAACACGTATAATAATAATGTTCAAAAAACAAATTACTTTAATGATTTGTATGATATGGTTAGTAACTTTATTTTTTAAATGGGCACCATCTTGGATTTTATAGTGCTTCTTTCAATAATGTGTAACAATTTAAGTTACAGGTAATAAATTGCTGCGTATTTTAAAATTATTATATTACACAAGTAAGCCATGAAAACAAATACATTATGTTATGATACCTTCAAACTAAATAAATGTTTAAGCTGTCAATTTTGAGTTATTATGCATACACATGTATACATACATCTTATGTAGATATAGACATATCTCATTGCTCATTTAGTGAGAAACTAGAGATTTTTATAAAAATGACAGCTTAAACTATAAATTTAACTCACTCTAATATAATAATTTTCAAATTCACAGCAATTTATTACCTGAAACCTACATTATAACACCGAGTGTAACACATTGAAACCAGAAATAAAATAAATTTTTTTAATTACAAAATATAAGATCACGGCCCATTTAAAAAAATAAAGTTGCTAGCACCATCTCAAAAACTATAATAATGATTCATTTTTTGAAAATTATTGTGAGTTTGATTAAATGAAACATGTTTTTCCGAATAACTTCCTCGGAATTCTCAAGATTTCTTAGCAGAATGTGAAACAGCATAATAAATTGCTCATTTAACCAAAATTGTATCCATAATAAAGATAACCATACAATACTACTCAATTTGAGACACAATGTTGATTTAGATTTTTTTTGTAAATGTCTGATATTAAAATCTTTAATTTAAAGTAAGATGAAGCGTAGTATTTAAAAAAAAATAGGTAAGTAATTGTATATTAAGTTTCCCGCTAAACTCCACATCGCCCCGATACTAATAGACGTGTAAGAACGTTTGAAAGCGTGCAATTATTAATAGAAACAGTGAAAAAACACTATGTTGTAGAAAAATACATGCAACAAAAAATAATCTGACTTAAACGTATTCTATTTTGTGTAATTAGTGTATATATTATACCTTTTAAAATTCTAATAAACACCTTTATACAGATTATACAGTACCATCCTGTAATGATTCTGTTGTTTTAATTAAATTTTTATAATTAGAGAGCTTACACTATACTTGTCTTAATGAATAAGTAGAGTAGTCAACCTGTGTAATGTCTTAAAAAGCCCTATTTACACTGCCGTGGCAAATTTCAGATTTGTGTGGGATGGTGACATCGTAGTATAGAAAGTTTCATATAGACGGTCCGAAAATAGATCACCATGTTAAATTGTAGTTCGAAAGGTAACCCATGTTTATTTATAAGACTGGTAGATTAATATTTAACAATTCATTCCATCAAAGTTTTATTAGAAACATTTAAATTTCCAGCATAAATTTTGGGTTATTTACCCTAAATTTAGTTATGCCTAAGATTTTATGTATTTTTCAATCTCAGTATTGATGAGTCTTCTAAAAAGTTTAGTAATAGCGTTTAGTAAACTGATCGAGTGGTAGGTTGTTGATCTTTTTGATAACATTTATAGTTTTGGATATGTTATTAAGGTAGGGCAGCAGTGTTTCAGGAATTGTTATTAGTGTGATAAATTCTTGGAAGTTCAGATAATGGCTCTTTGTTGGTCTAGTGGTACTTTAAATATTTCGGTGGAAGTAAAATGTTCTCAACTATAGGGCACGTCACCAAAAAGTTTCCATTGTAAAAAAAAGAACAATTTAGTACAATGTACGCTTCTTTGCGGTTCTGGTTAATAGCAGGCAGTGTTGTAAACTTTTTGGTAACAATTTGGTAACCTACTCCCCCGATATTCCAAATTTTGTTGCTAATTGAAGTTTTTTTAGCTTTGTCGTACTGTTTGTTATTCATAGTAATTTTGTCAGTATGATAATCTCTGAACTCTTTTATTGAAAGAAAAGGGAAGAATGCGAGCAAACCACAAAAATCCATGACAACGTTTCGTAATATTTCTCAAAATGTAGTGGCCTGAAGAATCATCCACCAGTAACAGGATGCGAAACGTTGCCATACACTAGATTATTGTAGTACATTCGCACTCCCCCCTTTCATTAAAAAGGTCCAGAGATTATCATTTAAATAAACAAACATTTTCCGAAAAGTGACTTAAAAAAAGCAAGTTAAGAAAGAACGTATATTACTTCTCAAATCATTGTTAATCAAATTCTTAAGCTAAACGAAGATAGTATGTTAAGTTTCTCAAAGGCAATGTTATAATGACGGCTATGATTTTCCATCGATGAAGTACTTCACGAGAAGTAAAAATATCATTGATAAGCAGCATTCAACCTTAACGAGCAGTATTTCAGAGTCTGGTTAAATTTGATTTTTAGTTAATTTCGAAGTAGATAATTGTAACAACAGTTATAGCTATGACAGTAAACCCAAAATTTAAGTTAACCAATGACTGAAATACTGTTTTCCAGATCTTCAAGGCTATTAAAATGTGTCTCGTATGGTAAGAAGGTTTAACGGGCTAACATATTATATCGCAAATTCAAGAAAATATTTTTCAACAAAACTGAAACCTCCAAATCTATTTCCGAATATTCCATTAAAAACTTTATCATTCAAATGTTTTGAAAATCCCTTCTCTTACTCAGTAGAGATTTTCAGCAGCCCCATAGTGACATTAACTCATAAAATGTAAGTAAAAATTCCTCCTTCTGGCTTAACATGCAAGAAGAGCAAAATCATATTTTCTTGAAAAACTTGATTCTCTTTAAAAGGGAGGCTTTAAAACTTCTGTAAATAGAAGTCTGGAGAATGTTGTTTTTTAGCCGTGTTACTCTATAATGTTGATTAGTATATGCTTATACTTGTCCCAATATTTACATTTCCCAATCCCAATCTACATTTATCTTTTCTATTTTACTTACGGACTAAATACGGGCGAATCACATTGCACTTGGTCGCTCGTAATATAATGACAGTGTCGCCCTACGATTTTGTTACACTTCCCATAAATATCTTCTGAAATCATGTTTTGTTTTGCTAACAAGACTTTGAACAAAACCGTTACTTGAAGCAAATGTATACTTCATGGCGCACTTACGAAATCATAATTTAAAGTCTTATCGTGTAAATAACATTGCGATTGCGATGATATAAAAATAAAAAATAATATAATAAGAAATAGTATGTGATGATGATGATGAAAGTTCTGTTTGTTTCGTAAGAGAAATTGATTCACGAGCGGTAGCGAGTGATTAACCTCCAAACAAAACAGGAAATAAAAAAAATAATTAAAAAAAAACAAATTGGTTTTAAATACGTACAGATATTTTACAGTTGGAGGTTAACATAAGTGAAAATGTCATACGTTCAGTCGGTAATATAGATTTCCATCAATTTTAATGCTACAAATACAAAATGAAAGTAACTGTTAGTAGTAGAGATGAAAATGGCATTTTCATACTATGACAGCTACTACAAAATGCTTATGTATAAGTAGAAAAAATACCTTTCCGTAGACGTTCTCAAAAATTAATTTTATGTATTTGAGCTCGGCAATGTTTTCGCCATCAAACCTTGACCTCTGCTATTATCAAATGAATGGAATTCTAAACTGCAGTGTCTATTTTAACGAACGGGAAAACACAAAAAAACTGCACTAAAAGTTTTCCCGTTCGTTTTTGCTATTATCATTGAATTGATACGACATCTGTCAGTTTATTAGTACCTATTTAATAAATTCTAGGTAATTTTATTTATTTAAGCTACTGGGATGGATGGAAAAGTTTAATCCTGACAAAAAATGTTTTTGATGGCTTTGTTTATTTGGTTGTCTAGGCTAATGCCTCGATTTTTAATTTTTTGTTACTCCTGTTTTATTCGCGCAGTGACGTCATTTGTTCTAATAACCCTCCCCCGTCTTCCGTTTTTAGCATAATATAATTAATTGTAAAACACTGATTTTGGATCTAAAACTGTTCCTTCTTAAATTTCCTAGGAATAATGTAGTAGAACCCCGTCCTGTTAAAACCACAACTTCTAGAGTTAAGCTCTAAGTCAAATTTGAGACACGACATTGCAACATGTCATCATTTCTTTATAAAACTTAAATTTTCTGTAGATGTCATTTGTGAAACTTCAGTTTTTTGAACGGTTCAAAATCTTCAAGTTGCGCGTTGCGACAAGAATCATATTTACCACGCATTGAACCGAATTTTCCTATTGGTGAATCGAAATTTTGGGAAACATCTTGAAAAACTTTCCTTTCCTTCTTCTTGGGGGGTTGGCCGTGCTGTACGAAGCTAAAAACTACTTATAAAATTGTTATGTGGCTTCAATAATTGCACAATAATTTAGTGTGGAAATATAATACGACCAATTTACGCCGTAAATGGCTATCTTTGCTATTATTTTAGTTGATTTAGCGGTTTTATTAATTGCTAATTACAACGTATGATTTAGCACGTGTCTGGACCTCATATTCTTCTCACAATTGGCTGACTGTACAATTCCTGGGGACGCTGGAACGAGCAATTAGAATCCCTTCTGTGACACAAAACGTGCTTACGATCGTGTTGTCGCCGACCTCGGAGATACACGACCGAGTATCCTTCAGCGTCTATGAGTATTGCACGCGGTGCGCAAGCTCTTCACAAAGGCAACTTTCTGCTCCTGGATTTGGGTCTCCTATTCCTTTCCCAGCGAAATTATACGGATCATCGGGTAGCTGTCAACGGGCGGTTTGTTAGCAAGGACCTTCCTTATCAGAATGTACAACAATATACAGCTAAGTTATCGTTTTAAGAAACCAATTCATATGTGCATGCGTTCAAAATTTAAGTACACGCGACATCAAGCGGTTACACCTTTAGCATTTAAGACAATTGTTATTCGGGGTAGCCTCCATACACCCACGCTATTTGTAGTTGGCACTAACTCCTTCAGAGTTTCGCGGGGTAATCTAAAACAAAAGGCCTTTTGGATTGGCGGAAGCTACATCCTGTTTTTGAAACCTGTGTACTGCGTGTACGTGACGGGTGTACGTCAAGTTTCTTAATCACCAATCTTAAATTGGTACGCTATCTCTCTCTTGGGGTTAATAAACAGAAAACTTAACTGAATTAATATATATTTGATCGCGTTCTACGAGTAATTGATTATTGCTAATGCGCGCAAGTTTCATGCGACAGACTTTATCATCTCTACTAGATACTCCTAATATTTTAAATTGTATGTGCTATATTTATGTGTCTTTTGGTCTATCTTAAATTTGTGTTTGTTGTAGCGTGTTAGACTCTAAGTAAAACAGTTATTTCTTTTAGTTCTCCTAAGGACTTTCCCCATCTCACCGACTTAGCCGGACACTGCTGTGCTAACGCTTATAAATACGGGATCTTCCAAGCATTTAGTACACTACTTCAAGCCCAATATTTTTGTGTTCTTTCTTTTCTAGGTTGCATGGCTAGAGCCGTCACTTTATTATTATCTATTATTATTTGTGAACTGCAACCGTTACAGACAAGTGAGAATTCTTCCAATTAAAATCCCGACGTATTTCAAACAATTTTAATAACACGACGGTTGACTGAGTAACAGGCTCATTTTCGGGGCATTTTTTAAAAGTAATTGCAAACTTTTACTTGAATACGAAATTAGTCTCCACAACGTGTAATGATCAAAATCTGGTAAAATGCATACCGCATAAATAGTGTATTTAACTTTTTGGCCAGCGTGTTTTTAAAAATATTTTTAAAAAAAGAGAGTACTACGTTAAGATAGGTGCACGTACACAAACTAATGAAATAATGAAACGAAAATCATATAATTTTAATGTCAATTATTTATTATTGATTAGCAAATCATCACCCATTTTCAAAAGGGTTTGGTTACTAGTAAATGATATTATTTACGATTGGAATAAAGTTATTCAATAATTTAAATTGAAACAAAAAATAAATTGCGATTGTCTTTTAAAATTAGGTTAAAAAACGACTAAGAGATGGTGCCATTAAAATCAAATAAAGTCGATTTTACTAATAACTAGTAACCAAACCCATTTGAAAATGGGCCTAATCTAGACAAACCTTAAATTAAAGACGTGAGGTCACCGCTTCAGGTCAGAGGTAAAAGGTCAGGTCAACTTGTGACCCCGCTTAAGATCAGCACCTGGACCTCCCGAACAATTTGACGTATCGATCTCCGAAATCGCTTCTGCCGTTTCAGAGGAGAAGACGAACATACAGACAGACAGACAAACAAACCGGGCCACGATTTTATGTGTGTAGATACTACACTTTATAGAAATAGAAAACTATATAAAAATGTGTTTTTCTATTTTGGGTCGCTTACAGAGCTATAAAAGCACCCAAATGAGTTCTTTTATAGAAATAGAACAATTTTTATTACGAACGGTGGTAACACTGATAACGTCCAAGATGTCATTACCTTCGGTGTGCATTAATTTAAATCGTAATTAAGTAGATTTATTTATCTACTTATTTTTATTTCCATTCATTTTTTTAATGAAACATAAGATAAATGTATTAATTAAACTTAAACTAGCATATAAACCAAAGTTTAATGTAAATATTGCCACCTTAGCAATTACACTTCAAAATTCCCTAAATTTAAAAACACCCGAAATTTTATTTTAAAATTAATCTGAAAAGACCAAAATAGAAAAAATAGTATAAATAATTCGTTTCAGAAGGCATTTTAGCAACTCGTCTTCTGGAACTAGTTCTTTAATATACTATTTTGTATGTACGTTTTACACTACTATAGTCAAAATTTTCTTCTTATAATAGTTGTTATAACTTAATACATTTTGAGTTATTTTGCCGCACTCTTCCGTAATACTCCAAATTCCGCTAACATCAACAAAGCATGGCTACTATTGTTACAATCAAGGAGGAAAAAAATTCAAGTTTGTTTTTATTATTTTCTTGTTATTCATGTATAAAATTATTCTATTATAGATTATAGTAAAAACTCACATTACATATGTAATACAAAGTGCGATGCAGACATGCGGTGCGGGTGCTGTAAATTAATTTCTTTTGTTAGCTAGTTTGTACTTCACCCTTTATGTAAACGTTTAGTGGATTATTTAAGAAAAAAAAAACTTGTTCTTATCAAAATAAATTGCCTTACCTATACTACTCTAATAGGTAAAGGTACTTTAAAATTACGTGAGTTTTTTGTGAATAAAGTGTGATTATTAATCAACATTTATAAATATATACAAAAATGTGTAAATAATATTGTAGGCATACGGTATTTAAATTGGTAGACACTTACCTTTTTTGCAGCTAATGTCATCTGAAAGTATAGTTGATGGCGGACTAAGCGGCTGAAGTGGAAACGGATTACTTCCAGGTGGATACCAAGGAGTTGTTCTCCAACTACCCTGACTGCCGTTTAACATTCTAAGTTTATCGTAAACAATATCGGCGGTAGATGCAACAGGAGGTTGCTGTTGCTGTGTAGATTGTTCTTTTTGCGCGGCTAAATTACGAAGCACCCTGTTGATAGAAGATACCTGGAACAAATGCATTTATTATTAATTCGTACAATCACACGCACACAGGTTTCAATCAAAACATATGGAGCCGTTGTTTTTCATTTTCAGACTGTCAAACTTGAAGTGGGCCGGGCCGTTGACGAATGACAAATTATTTAGATGACTAGACCACCTTGCATGGGAATTACAGATTATTAGTAATTTGCCGTCTCGATTTATTTTTCTTCACTAATTTATAGGCGATTAGTGAGGTAGAAAGAAATAGAAAGTGAACGTGAACAAAATTAAGAAGAAACGATTTTATATTGAAATGCCCTGCCAAATGCAGTTCGAAGTAGTCGACTTACTGCAAGCATTCTTTTTAGTACAAATATAAAAGATCGAAGAAAAAAGTCATAATGGGTATCGTGGGGTGGTTATGAATAGAGTGCCAATAGAGTGCACCCTACCGTGCTTTGTATGACCTGCGACCATTGACGGCATCGACATCGACTCTTAATGAATTGGTGCTCGTACTCAGGTCCCATCAAGACTTTTGTTTAGTTTTTAATACTAAAAACTAAGATGTAATTCATCCATACTCTGAGCATATGTCTCAAAACATTTTTGTTCTTGCAAACAATGAGAGAACTAACTGGTTCATAATTCCAACAGACAATATTAAGTAGTACTTTTTTTAAGGCGTCGTTATAAAAACGATTAGAACGAGTACCCTTATTTTATTGCATATTTAATTCTAGTACGTAATGAAAAGATCTAAATATATTGCATGCAGTTTTCGGACACGTGACTGCCACGTGCGCGGGTAGATTATTACACATTGCTTATGGCAATATAGTTTAACTTACCCTTTAAACTATTTCCTTTAAAAAAAAATAAAACGCTCTTTTAAGGGTAGATAAATTTACAATTTTATGAAACTTACACGTGCTCAGACACGCTCAAAATCGGTTTTCGTAGTATTGTATTTATTGTGGTATACGTTTTATATTATAGCTTACATAATTTTTTACCCACGTAAGGGTGATTGGAACTGTAATAAATGGAATAAATAAGAAATCAAATCCCAAAAATGTTCGCCGAATATTTTGATTTGATTGAGAATAGAAATAAATGGACACATTTGATATTAAAGATTATTTTACTTGTTCATCTAAATTCAAATACTTTAGTAGTTTTAAGTGTAAAATCCATTGCATTTAATTTTAATGACAGTATTGTTTCACTTCTAATAAATTATATCTGAAAATGACTTGCATATTATTCGAGTCAAAATTAATTATACAGGGCGGGTTATTGGTGCGTAAAAGGGCGATATCTCGGAAAATATTGGGTTCAGAAAAAACTTTCTTAACAAAAGTTGTGCAGATCAATGATAAATCTAACTCTTACCATCTTATCCATAAATTTAGAGAATTCAATTTAAATAATTGATTACTCAAAACTTAGCAAGGTTAGAAAGATGAACAACTAGCTTTAGTTAGCATTTTTAATGTATATTAAAGTTGCAAAATCGCAATTGGATAAATTCCAGGATAACTGAGTCATTCAATTTTTTTGAAACGTCATTTTTTCCGGAAAAAGTGAAATAACGCGAAAACTGCCTATTTTAGACACCATGTATGATACATTGCCCAAGAAATGTAATAAAAAATGGGTGATTGGTTCTATTTAAAAAAACATAACTTTGGTATGTCGTGCTTTCTATGGAATACCCTGTATAAACAAAAATAACTTTAAAATGTGTTTTTTCTAAACCCAATATTTTCGGAGATATCTTTCGTGTACGCACTAATGACCCAATACAACTAAACGAGAAGGAACTTCTTCGGGCTCATTTTCCAGTAGAAACACTCTAAGACCCGCTAGAGTGGAACAGAGCGTGCAAGGCAGACTAACCGGGTACCAGGAAAGTGGTAATCTTTGAAGGGATCAAATGGGCGATAAACTCATTTGAACCGTATAAATCACCAAGCCCTGATGAGATCATTCCCATCCTGTTACCGAAAGGAACAGATCTTTTGTGGCAGAAACTATTATACTACTATCCGAGGATGTGGCGGTTTGCCACAGTAGTTTTTATTTCAAAACTTTCAGAACCAGACTATTCCCAAGTAAAGTCCAACAAACTTATTAGTCTAATATCATCCGTGGTGAAAACAATAGATTATGGTTAGACATATTAGAGAAGGGATTCTAATGACGAGTATCTCAACATTGTTATGTATATCCACAGAAACACCCCTCAGTTGTACGGTTGAGGATGTTCTAGATAACAAACAAATTGTGTTAGCGGTTTTCTTGGACATAAAGGGCACTTTTGATACATCCTTTGATTCCATAACCGCGGCCCTAAACAGACGAAGTTTGGAAGAAATTATCTGCAGGTGGGTTGATTGCATGCTAAAAGGAGTAACGGTATTTACAACATATTACGAACATACGCAGCAGGTTATAGTAGCCAAAAGTAATAAAGAAGACCAAATCATTAGAGACTAGACTTGTATTAGTATAACAGGGACACTCAAAATTTTGTTCACTGCAGCACTGGAAGGGCTTATATCTCTACAGATATACATTAGAGAGATAGGTTATGCTGATGGTTTACATCAGGATGCAGATATGACCAGTCACTATCAAATCTGATTACCCACATATAAGACGCTTGAAGATTGGAAATCTCAAAAGGCAGTATAATCTGGTATAAGGATGGCTCTAAATTAGAGAAGGGAACCGGATTAGCCATATACAATAAAATACAAGATTCAGGCAACAATCTATACTATCATCGAATGTGCAGAAATCAATATAAAAAAGACTACCATTGTAGCCGTATCTATATAATGCCAGACAACCAGACAACGCTGAAGCCCGTCATGAGCCAAACAATTTTATATAAACTAGTGCTTGAATGTTCGAAGGCACTCAATTCACTCTGCCAGATCAAAATAAAGTTATTCGGGTATTGTAGGAAACATAAAAGATTAGCTTAGTAGTCAGCAAATGAACTCACAAAAAACACATATTGGGCAGCAAGACCGGTCTTGATACAGAGTACGAGTATTATAATAGAACCTGCATAAACCAAGCGGCCAAACTACTGACACTAACTAAGGCAAATCTAAAGACTACGACAAAGTTCCTAACGGGACATTTGCCGTTAAAGAATACCTGCGGAAAATTGAAAAGTTGTCGTGTATGTGGAAGTGTTCCGGAAACAGTAAAAAGAGCTAAACAAGTACCCAGCCCACGATCTGCACTTATTAGTGCAGGGTGTAGATGTTGGGCGAACTGTAATCCAAAAGGCTTCTCTTTTAGACTGCAGTGTATCCGGTACCATTAACGGGCCGCGGAGTTTATTAAAACAAAACGTTAACATTACTGTTTAATGTTTGATTATACATGCGGATTTTATTAAAAATACCACAATTTCAGGTTTAAAATATACACAGTTTACAAACCCTCTTCTTTAACCTTTTATAGGTTATACTTTTCTTAAATTTTTTCAACTCACGCAGATTTACCTCTTTTGGAGAATTTACAAAAATATTTATTTTACACATTTTTTCTCGAATAAAAGTTGTTTTAATTTAGATAATTATACGAAAATTAGTTTAAACTATTTTGATCCAACAAGTAATTATTGAGATATGATAATCGCTAATTGTATTAACAGTATCTCAAAGAATATTAATTACACAAAAAAGTATGAAAGAAAAGTTGTTGAAATTACATTATAAACTTTGATGAGACATTGATGTGACATATACTATGGGTGTACTTCTCTTCTCATTCCCCCTACCTTAATTCCACACAATCTTTCTTCGTCTTTCATCCGATATTGATTTTTGTTTTCTTCACCTAATCCTAGCTATCATCCTTTTTCCTTGCATTGTCAGCCCACCTTTTAAGTACCTTGAAATTCCTTCCACTATTATTCCACGTATCCCATATTGTATCTTGCTTCTCTGATCTTTATTCTTCTTTTGTATCTGATTATCTTTCTCCTCTTTTTATTGGTTTTCAATTGTTCTCCTCTTCTATAATATCCTTTTTCTTCTTCTCCTTGATTTACTTTTTCCAACTCTATCTCTTTCCAACATTCATATAACATTTCACTATCTTTCCCATTTAGCAGCTTTTGACAGAGTGGATAGAAGAATATACGGAAGATGAGAAACAATGAAATAAGTGATGATATAATAGGGACAGTAGAAGAGATATACAGAGAAACAAAATGCAGAATAAAAGTAAAGGTAAAGATGTTTTCGACGGAGAACGAACTGAAATAAGAATGTACGCTAAGTGCAATGTTATTCTCTCTATATATAAAAGACCTAGAAGAAGAGCTGCGTAAACATCAAGTGAGAGGAATAAAAATTTAAAAAAACAAGCCAATAACACTAGTGTAATGCAGATGATATAGGGTGACATTTGTGTTGGTATTACTAAAATAATTATAATTTTGAAATATTGATTTACAACTTTTGATTATATTTGCAAATTGTACCTTTTGTGATGTTTCTTAAAGTATGAAAAATAATGATTAATTTTAAAATGTGTTTTAATTTTTAAGAATTTCTTTAGAAATATTTTTCGGCGTTTTGAAATTTAATTACAACAATTTACATTTTCTAATAATTAAAAATCATAAAAATAAAATAAAAAATCATATCAAATGATCCACCTCGAATGTCTCCGTACATAACAGTTTCAATTGTAAATTTCAAACCTTCCATTTTCAGGGGCGGTTCATCCACTTCCATGGGCTATGTGGTACATCATTCAAAACAATTTCTTTATGTATATGCGCTTTCTACAATCTGTTTACTTTTTAAGTAAAAAAAATTTAATTTCAGAGCAACGTCTACCCTGCAAACTTGACTATTTTAAAGATTATTGAATAAGATAAAACATCTATTTTCATTTTAAGGGAGGTACTTTTTTAGATTTGTTGAGGACGCTGCAGAGTAACCGATTTTCAATAATCTTATATGCACCTTGACATAGGTTAAAGTAATATTTGATACAGTCCGATGATTCTAAATGAGTTTGACTGAAAACCGCCTCAAATATATTGTAGCATAATTCCAGTAGAGTTAGATCAGGTGGTCGAGCAAATAGCTCTATAAGATTTTTGTATCTAATCCAACGACCTGGTATCGCAAATCAAGATATTAATTAAGAAGCCGTTCCGTATTGTTGGAAATGCAACTGCTCTTCAAGTATCAGAGGATCATTTTCTAGAGCTTCTGTTATCAAACCCGTCAATCTCTTTTTGTAGTAAATCAAGATCGGACAGTTTAAATCACAATCAATAAACAATGGTCCAACGAGATGATCCTACCCAAAAACATTTAGTTTACGCGATGTCGAGTATGAGCTTCTCGGAATAAATGAGCATTTGTGTCGTTCCAGTTATTGCGATTAACATCCCCATAAAGGGAAAAAGGGAACTCATCCCAAAAAGTTATAAACTTCATTCAATTCATAAAGTAGTTTAATTTTGTACGGAAGGAATTTGCAGTTATGCATTATTGTAACAAAGTGAAATTTGCTGACACTTGAAACTGTAGAAATCAGCCATATGGTTTGCGTGATTGGTATGGGTTGGACATCTTACAGCTACTGTTTCGTCATTCACAATTCACAATTTTTATCTACTACTACCCTCATTTCAACAATGTAGTATTATCTATGGCTACCTTTATACGTTGGGTATGATATGATTTGCACTAGTGTCCTTACACTTCCTTGAATACAATTTTCATTTCAGTAATAGTCCTATAAGCGTTATTGCACCATGATTATTTATTAAATTTTTATCTCTACAGCACATTAAACGATCAAAGACAGGTAGTCTCAGAAAACTGAACTAGCCTCCAATTAGAACAAAAAAATTTTTTATTTAATTTCCTTTTTATAATCTACGTCAGACTTACATTTACGTTGTTATCGGTATGTGTATTGAAACAATTACAAATACAAACACCTCACAGCACATTACTAAACATGTTAGTTTTTTTTTAGTTTACTTCCAATAATAATACAGAGCGCTAACGATGGGTATTTCTCCTAAGGGTATTATTAAATTTTTCTTAATCCTTTTTATTGAAACAAGGGAAATAAAACTCTTTTGCTGTTTTATCTAAATTGCGACTTTTCGGAAACGTTCCGTTTATTTAAAATAAATTGTTGGGTTTCCTTCCTTAGGCGCTAATAACCCGAAATGACTCTAATTTATGTTATACGTTCTTCACATTACAGAAATTTTGTTTTGCCAAAGTTTTGTTGTTCATAAAAAAACTTCCCCGATGTCTCGAATGGAATAATATGTAAAAACATTATTGGTATTTTATAAAGTCGACAAAAATTCAAATTTCGTTTGGGAATGAGTCCTTGGAAATCAAGACCGAATGAAAGATTTTCGACTGATGTTAAAAAACCTTTGTCCAAAGAGAGACGACTACTTAATCATGTATTGATTTTGGGGTAAATTTTTTAAAGAAACTTACCTATTTTACTATTTCAATATGGCAAAATTTGGATCTTTGAAGTTCATCTCCAACAATTTCTCTTGCTGCTTTTATGATAAATGTCTTCTCGATCCGAACAATAACTAGTTTCTGAGATACAGCCGACTTATTCACTCAATTGATCTGGTAACCCGTAGTAGCAACTTTGACTGATAATATCTACTGTTATCTACCAATGATATTAAACTAGGGTTTTCTTTGGTGGTTTCAGCCTTCCAAGACATTTCATCACTTTATTATGTGTATCCCGTTCCATTTCAATTTTTTTGAAAAAATCGCCACATAATCTCACTTTCCAAAAAAAACCTCTATCGGTGTAATGTGCAAAAATTGTAAAAAGTATGTGTGTGCTAAGGCAAAAAAGAACTCCAACCACTTTATTATTAAAAAATATCGAAAAATATGTCAGGAACGAAATGTTACTTGTTGCCCACTGATAACTTTCTGCTAGTCAAAAGTACCAAATTTATGATGAAAATTGCATTTATTTGACTAGCAGGGAAAGTTAAGCCCTCTGGCGGTGGTTTTAGAAACGTGAAAATAATTTCCATCTGTCATGGTGACTTTCCATATTTTTTCCGAAAGGTTTATAGTAAACCGTTTCTGACATACAGTTCTTATTTGATCACTCGGTACCACTTGACCCATATGTTGTCATTTAAATTACGGGTGGAGGTGGCCGCCCGTCGAAGATGATGGCATCTCTCTTTTTAAATTAAAGAGATTTGACCTGTTTTTGGATATTTTAAATCAACTGTTATTTACTGAGATCAAGTAGATTCTTTAATATGGAACACTCTGAAGGTATAGATCTTAATAGACAATAATCAGTAAAAAATAAATTAATCACTTCATCACATATGAATGATTGATTTGAATTTAATTGATTGGAATTCTTTGTACTTGTGGTCGATATTACAATAAAAAAAAATTAAATTCAATAATTGAGAGCATAAATAAGTGAACAACCCAAAACAATGACTTATTTTTATCCTCATTAAAAACAATGTAGACAGAAAACGTTAGTCGTTAGTGCTAGACTAACAATATTACTAGTTGGTTTTCATTTTAATTTACAAAGTAATATCCGATCGGCGGCTTCAATTGACAAATTGATGAATTCTTGTTTGTAGTTTGTTTTGGTTGTTGAACTTTATGCTCAATTTTATTCCTTGATTACAATTCAATCGACATAGTATGATTAGCAATTATGTTCGTATTTAACAAAACGGAAAAACCATAAAAACAAATGTCCTTAAAATATAGTAACAAACCAACAATGCGCTTATGTTGGAAAATGACAATAAAGATATTTATTCGAAATTCTATAGCTTTTTTAACTGGCAATTTAGATAAAAATAGTTAGTTTTATGTAAAACTGCATCAACAGTATCTGATTTATGTTCTCTTCCCCCATAAATGAATAAACTGTAAACACTGTTTGACGAAATAATTGTTTGACAAAAATTAAACCCTAAACCCTAAACGTTATTGTTTGTATGTTTAAGAATCATAAAGAAAATTATTGTTTCTAGGAAGAAAATTAGTACGAAAAAGTGTAAAACACCGCAAAAAATATTTCAAATAAAAGTTGTAGAAAACGTAATTTTCTTTCCATAATTATTTTGTGAAATCAATATTCTTAAAGATATTGTTAAAGCAAAAAATGTTAGTATCACTATAATTTACTATAAAATCAAAAGCTTAAACAAAATAAAGATTATGTCCAGAATCTAATATAAATATAATTCTATAAAAATTTTAAAAACCAAATTTCATTCAAATTAGACTGACGTTCTTAAATGATGAGTTTATCCGTAAACATAATTTCCTATCTTTAATACATTAAAAAAATTTTTAAAATGCGATGTAAATCAGTCAATGAAGTTCACTAGGTTAACTACCAAAAAATAAATTCTAAATTTCAAACCACTTATATATGATAGGCATATAAAACACAGTGCAATAATAGGTACATTAGAGTAAATTGTTAAAAACATCAATTTGTAACATAGAATGAGGAGGGTTTTCATATTAATCTGCTAGGGTTCTCCGTGTAACGTCTTTTAACAAAAACCTGAGAGCACAAAAAATATTTCAACATCGCGTACGTAAACCGTATATTCTCCGAAAAGTTTTATGGACTACCCATTTACTAGTTCAAGCGAGTTAATTTGTGCCGCTTTTTTAAATATAAAGTAACATAATAGCGCATTTAATGCTTTACAAAAGCTTAACATTAGTGACCTGCAAAATTTGTACCCATATTTTAAGCTTTTTAATGAAATTCATTTACAAAGCCAGATCTATACGGTGGTGTGGACAGATAAGAAAACAAAATTTAGTTAAATTTCAGTAAAAATTTAATAAAAAAAATTTCCGTTTTGTTAAAATTTATTTTATAGTAGCTTCCGTTTCAATGTCTTTGTATAAGTAACGTAATTGAAGAAAAAATACCGTTTTAAAAGATCAGTTATTCATAGTAATCTCAGCTAAAGTTGTTACAAGTTTAATTAGAATTAAAATATTCGTATAAAATAAAATAAAAATAAAATAGAAACGATGAATTAATATAGTTCGCCGTGACGATTACAAAAATTATTTTAATTCTTCAGATGGTGAATAAAAACTGTAATTATTTATTGGTTGCGACGAAGAATGTGTTTATAGGTGTTTAATTGTGATCATACACTACTGTTTTAACAAACAGAAATCGATTCAGCGTTATGGAATGTTGTCAAACGCTTTGCATTAGATTAGATTTTCTGACAATTTCAGTGCATATCTACACCAAATAAAATATACCTGCGACGAGATCTCAAAGCCACAACCTCGTGTTATCGTAGCATGTCTAAAAGGAAACATTTGATGCCCCTCTAAAACAGAAAGAAACAAAAAAGAGTTTTTACTTTCTCAAAAATAATTTTACCCAAACTTTAGTAAAATGGGCTGTACCAATTTAGAACACCCTGTATAATCATAAAACAAATTAAATAGCATTCGGTCTTAGCCAATCCCTATTTACAAAAGTAGAAGGAATATAGAGTAAAACAAAGACAAATTGCTCTGCAAACTCATATTAAACTTAAATTAAATTAAAAATAAACTGCAAGCTTTGAAAAATAACTGCTAACAAAAAATCTCCAATTAGTCCAGTCAAAAGAGATGGAAAAGCAACAAAAAGTGGAACTCGTGTATACTGGCGATTTTTTTTACGTAAATTAAGTTTAGGCCGTCAGGAATAACATATCAAAAAATTGACATCGACACTGTTTAGGAACATTTCGCAATTAAGGTCAAAATCTTCAGTTTTTGGCTTCTATATTTTTAAGGTTAGGTCGGATAAAAAAATATTAAAAAAGAAAGTTGTTCGTTACAATCTCAGCTATTTTATCCACCTAGCCAAAAAAATTAAACAAATTTTTGTAGCGTCAAATACGTAAAAAACCGTAAAAAATCGTAAAATATTAAAATGCGTATAATTGAATAATGAAAAGTCGTAGAGCAATGATATTGGGTGAAAGTATAGTTCTCGTGGCTACAATAAGTGTGCAAAACCCGAGCGCACCAAGTGCGATAGTTTCGTTTATAAAGAATTGAAAGTTTCAATTTTTTTTTTTAATTAACAAGTGAAAAGCTTTTGAAATTTAAAAAATAAAATACTCGTTTTTTAACGTACTTTTCAGTCCCGAAAAGTGCACATTGAAAAAGTTTTAAAAAGTCCATGAATTTCATTTGTTAATTAACGTTAACGTATTGTTAAAAAATCCTACGGCCGTTCTATGAGGTTTAAAAATCTTTAACTTTCACAACTTACTCTTTTTGTCACCACAAAAGCGTAAAGAATTGGAAACCCACCAAGAGCCTAACAAAAAAAATCCCAGCCAGTGCCATTTGAAACTTTCCAATTCTTTATAAACGAAACTATCGCACTTGGCGCGCTCGGGTTTTGCACACTTATTGTACCCACGAGAACTATACTTTCACCCAATATCATCGCTCTACGACGATTTTAAGTTACAAAATTTTTTTAAATTTTTTTGGTTAGGTGGATAAATTGCTGAGATCTTAACGAACAACTTTCCCTTTTAACATTTTTGTATCTGACCTAACCTTAAAAAGATAGAAGCCAAAAACTGAAGATTTTGACCTTAATTAACAAATTGCGAAATGTTCCCATACAGTGTCGATGTCAACTTTTTGATATGTTATTCCTGACGGCCTAAACTTAATTTACGTGAAAAAAAAATCGCCAGTATACATGAGTTCCACCTACTTTTCTTTTGACTGGATTAAATGAGAAAGAAGACAAAAAAAACATGGTGATTGAAATTCACAATTAAACGGGGACTGAAACTTTATGGAACATTAGGACTAATTTTGTTAGCAAAAATTATTTAAAAATTAATATTTTTTTAATCAAAATTTTTTTTTATTTCTCATCAAAATATGCAAGAAGGACATACTCGTTGTAAATGTTAGTGGTACTATTACTATCTCACAATTTCTTAAATTCTTCATACGCTTTCCAGTACCGAGTTACAGATTTTGCTGGTAATAAATTATTAATCACTGCTTCCGCTGTATCATTTATGTGAGCTGGTGTTTCCATCCTTCGTTTTCTATTAAATTCTTCCCACTTTATTTAAATTTAAATTTGAAAATTAAGTAAGTATGCAGTGACAAGTGGGTACCAACCAGAAAAAAATAAATCCTTAGAAATAAATCGTTGAACTAAATAATAATTTTGTAAGTATTTTGAGATTTGTCGGTATAAAAAATGTGTGGATTTCACGTCCAGAAAATGTTTTGCAGTGCTCGTGTTGTTCGCCTCGGCTACGCAATATCATTCACACTCACAAAATATCATTTTCTGGACTAGTGATCCAAATAACTATTTCAAACATCTGGCCTATCTTATGCCTCAAGTCAATGCTGAACAAGTGTGAAAAGCGGCATTTCTTTCGATGTAAAGGAGAACCAAGCAGCAAAAATAAGCCAGTATGTACTTTCTCTTTTTGTATGCTCGATTCTACCTGATCTATTTGCAGTGTGCTTGGTAGACAGTTTTTAACAAAAAAACAGAAACTATATCTATAAATACGTTGGTATGTTTCTTAATAAAAAAATATAGACCGACTTATTATACAGAGTGTATCATGAGCAACGGAACGGAGGTTTATAGCGAAACACTAAAAGTTTTACAAGTTTTATCATTTTAGTATCATGCACGTTAATAAATGTTACATTTCTAAATTATTTTAATTATTAGTATGTCCCAAAAAGTTTGGCAATCAAAGTTATATTTTTTTTTACGGGACACTATGTATTTTGTTGCGTTTTTTTGATTGCCCATAAAAAATGGAGTATTAAAAAATCAATATCTTTTAATTCAACAAATAATAAGAAAATTACTCTTACGTCTAACTAGTGGAAATTAGATAAATTTATTCCATGATAAAATATTAAACATCTCTTTTATAGGATGTTCAGAATTTACAAGTTAATTAGAAGATCATTCAATATGTAATATGAACATTATTTTAAATAGAACACCTTGTATTTTATTAATTCATAACGTTAACAAAAGAGTCAAAAGAGATGTTTAATATTCAATCATGGAATACATTCGGCTAATATCCAACTAAATAGACGTAAGAGTAAATTTGTTATGATTTGTTGGATTAGAAGATAATGCCTTTTTTTTTAAAACTTCATATTTTAAGAAAAGTAGGCATAACTCTAAAGATTCTGCATTTAGGTATAGGAAACCTTTATAAATGTATATCGTATTTTGTACGCACAATCAAAAAACGAAATAATATACATAGTGTTTCATAAGAAAATATATAACTTTGATGCGCCACACTTTTTTGTTTAATATATATCAACAAGTATGTTACTAAAATGACAAAATTTGTAAAACTTTTACTGTTTCGCTATAAACCTCCGTCCCGTTCCTCGTGATTCACCCTGTACATGGTTGAAAAGAGCATTTTTAGGCGGACAAGATAAATTATTTATTTATTTATTTGTATGGTACCGTGTGCAATAGTAGATTGGTTCGTCTTTGCAAAGCATTTACTTCAAAGTTTAGGAAAACCACTAAAATCTAAACATGCCAACCCTTACCCACCGTAGTGTTCACATGTAATAATGTTAATTAAATGTGTAAACATTATAGAAGGTAAATAAGAATATAAACCAGTCCAAGCGCCAGTCATGACAATGACAAAAAAAATAGTAGGTTAAAGAAATAGCAAAACAAAATAATGGAAAAACAGATAATCAAGACAAGAATACAAAAATTGCTGAACTTCAGATGTCCTTCAGATAAATAATGTAATAAGTTGGAACTGAAATTAACAAATTAATGAACACTTCCAGTTAAACCAAAAGCTGAGTAAAATGTCGGCAAAGTTGAAAAAAGTGCAATCACGTAAAAAAATTCAAAATTGTTTGCTAAAAACTAAAAGATATATACAGTGGCAGGTATAGTGTGTCACCTGGTATATGAGTGCTGGTTACATGTTCCTTAAAATTAGGTAAATGCGATTGCAGAGCCTAATTATCTGTGACTTCTTTTTAAACAATAATACGCAACAGTTCTTACAAAAACAGTAAAACAAAACTTAACCAAAGAAGAAATAACTACAGAGAAATAAAAATATTACGCATAATATGACTAAAGAAAACACAGGATCAAAAGAATTAGAGAAGCGAAGAAGAATCCTAACTCCAAAAACAAACCAAGAAAGACTAATGGAAACAAAAGTTTCCTCGAGCGAGCTGAAAGTTTCTGGTATGAGCGATATAGGAGTAAAGCGTAATTTTTAATTAATTTGAAAACGTTTTTTTATGGAAGTTGTTAAGTGACCTAGACGTAGTTATGGTGATGGTAGTTTGTAAAACATCGCAGACCTGTTACATAAATTAAGTTTGGTTGTGCTTAAAGTATTTAACACCTATTAAAATATTACCGCCACAATTTGTCGGATTCTGGTACAGTATACAAGCTACGTACTGTAATACGCTTGGGCGGGTCTATTCAACCAATTACTTTCTCCCATGTAGAAAAATTTTGTCACGCTTTTTTGGCTACTTTTCATTGTTTCGCTATTGATCAGAGCATCTCCTTTATCAATAGATTTTTCTTAAAGATAACGTACAATCGTAATTCTTTAAATCGCCGAACCAAGTTTAGTTTTTTGCTAAGTTCAACATTTTCTTCCATATCCTTTACTTCATCAACATCCATATCATCTTCAAATTCTCTAAGAAAAGTTCGCCTTCTTTAGAATCACCATTCATAATTAGCACTTTGACTGTCATTTCCTTGTTCCTTCCTTGTACTTAAAATAGTGTGGTTTCATGTTTTCTTTCTTTCTAAATATTCATTACATACATGAAGAGTTTTCTGCGTCAAGTTTCCCATCTCCATTTACATGAAGATTCTAAGAGCATGTGCAAACGTTTTAAAAGAGGACTAGAAATCAAAATTCATACAGAGTTTTCAGAAATGCCTCGAAATTTATTTATGATGATAGATTGTCGAAAATAATAATATTTTCGCCTTTAATTTATGTAATATGAGCTGAGACAACCAATCAGAAAATTTCTGTAATCTGAACCACATCCGGATGATGACCAACTGACCATCAGTGTTCCTTGCTATCATCAAAAAATCTAAGTTTTTAAAGAATTTGATATTTTATACCTCCACCGTTATAAATCCTATGGGACACTCTTCTACTTTGTTTACTCAAATACGTTCTGAGTACCTGTTTATCTTAGTTTGCCTAATTTATTCTGGTACTCATGTCGTTTCTTGCGTGTGGTCGACATACGAGTACTTCCATCATTTAAAAAAAATAATAAACATTAGATACATAGTGCAAAGTATCTTATTTTTCACAAACGTTATATTTGAATTAATCAATTCATTTTTGTACACAAGTTAATTAATTATGAGACATGAAATTAGGCTTATACTTACGCTCGCTAATCAACTCGAAGTTGTGCTTCAGTAAAATTTGATAATTTTCTTCCAAATATTTCTTAATTCCAGTTTTTCCACTACGCTATTATTAAGCCCGCCGAAATTATATTCTACTACTTACACCGAAAATGGTCATTGACTTCGTTATATTAAACGAAACAGTCTATATTTCATTTAAATTTCAAAATTCAGCATACAATTCTCTAAACGATGTAATATGGGGTTGCCAATAGCAAACACTTAACATCTACATAAACAATACAAATGGACACATAAGCAGTTCATCGATATAAAACAGGAAAGTGCTGACAAATCAGGAATCACAATATCCACAACCTGGTCACGTCATTACGACTTACACAACACACATAAATAAATGAGTACGGCAAGCACCAAGGAGTCAAGTCAATCAAGTAAAGAGTTAAACCAAGAATTCGGTAACCAGTCGAGTCAACCAAGTGCATCATTCCAAATTTATCGAAACATATCGGTGCCGCACGCGCATTGTGCAAATAATTTACATATTATCATGTCAATCTTTGCATAATAAATACCGGTACATTTTAACTCTGCAGTCACAATAAGCGTCTACGAATCCACAATTACGCTACAGTGGTTACTCCGACGTGTTAAACTGGCCGCAGAAAAAGGTTACAAGAGCAGCAAACAAACTCCAAGCGGGAGTCCGATGTTTCACTGAAGAAACGTATAGATAGAACCTTAACTCGCCCAAACTTGTGAAACCAAGAAATCTAGTTATGATGATAAAGCTAAAACTCTAGGCGGCGCCTCAAAACATCCGTAACACAACGCCCGCTAACGCTACGCTGTCATCACTACACCCGCCAATACTTCGCCTATCATGGTTATCGTCAATCAAAGAGTAGCTAGCCTCCAGCTTTCTTCAACCTTTTACACGATGTAAAACACATCGTTTTGAGCTGATAGACTACACCCCAGAAGTTGTTTCATCAACTTGATCACTCAACAAATTAACCACCAAGATAAACCGCTGCAACATCCGCAAACGCCACAACCTCTTCTTCAAAGGACACACTAATCAAAAACGACATAGCTATCCACAAACAAATACACACACACATACGGCACTCAACAGGCCCAAGTCTTCAACGCTAAACTGTGCTAGAGTAACGCACTTGTCTACACAACACAAAACTTCCGACACACGGTTCCTGACGTTCTTCAACTGTCCCACACAGGACTCAGTAGAGCAACAAGCTCGCGCATTCATTCTTCACAAAACTGCCGGCCCTAAGTCAGACACTACCTGTCACATACAGATACCAAACATGCATCTGCGACACATTACCAAACTTATCAAGCTTATTTTCGATGTCTTAACGCTATCCACCACACACATCGCACCAATTTGCCTCTAAAGTAAGCAACGCCAGTAAAACCCTCAAACGGCAGTTTATCTGCAGCAATAACAACAACAAAACACACAACATGGCAGCATATAAATTAACGCTAGCAAACCCTCGCAACGGCAGCAACTGCAGCAGCAATAACAAAATTATTTTATTTGTACAAACAACAAAAATCAAGCCAAAAGATACACCCGCAAAAACAAAAATTGGTTTTGCCTGTCTTTTCTAATCTACCTCCAGCACAGTTTATCTTGGATCAGGAATCCACTAAGGGGAGACCCCATATGGGGTTGCCAGCATAAGAAAATATAATTTTTCAATCTGTTTCTGGTTCTACAAACATGCTAACGGTTTTTACCTCCTGGCAGTACGCTATACCGACCCGGGGAATCTTCCTCTTTATCAGGGCTTAGAACCGGCAGTGGTAAATGCTAGGCTACTCAATCCACTCAACATCTACTCCAGGAGGAGAGATCACATACGAAACAAGGACATTAGACGTAGCTGTGAAATATAAAAGATAGATGAGTCGGTAAATAAAAAAGATCTGAATGAAATAACATATATTAAGGATGAACGCCACTAGAATCGTAAAGAAAGTGCAAGATATGTTATCCAGGGGTAGAAGATCACCTTAAAGGAGATGGAAAGATGTGATAGAGTAAAACAAGCTACAAGCTTACATAGAAGTAGAAGAAGAAGAAGATCATGTAAGACTTTAGCAACTGCTGTAGGTGTAACTTTTGATTTCAACTCTGCGGGTACAATAGATGTCCAAAAATCCAACGAAACCTATTTGAACTTAAGCGTTAATGAATGAATAAGTAATAAAAACATATAATTAAAATTAAGCTTATATACCGTGTGTCCCGAAAAATCTGAAAAATTCTGTTTAAGATGGGAAATTGAGTCCGATTTACCTGTCCCCAAAGTATCTTGAGAATATTTTTACTATCAGAATACTGAAAATGTGTACTAGAAAATGTTTTGCCTAAACAATAGTACTCGAGTACGTGTAGCGTAAATATTTTCTTGGTCCGTTTTTGCTTCATTTTCTAGTATTTTGTTCAAATTAATTTTTATCTTTTGTGAACTATACATAATGTGTTTCTCTGCATCCACTGGATCAGTTATCTTATAAGATTTTGTTTTTACTTAACTAGTGTTAAAACAAGTCTGTATTTATAATGTTAAAGTGATTTGTGTAAGCTGTTGACATTGAAAATTTTATCGTATTCATTATCAACCCGTCTGTTTTTACAAATAAGCACCTACATTTCGAATTCAGGTAATTTTATTATATTTTCCAATTATCGTCATGACTATTTCGTGCTTGTTATGTAAGAAAATCATTAGTCCTCGGGCCTCAGCTCTAAAATGTCGTCATTGTAAGTTATTGACTCACACAGATTGTTCCTCGTTAGACGCCGATCGAATTCAATATTATTTGGGTGAAGCAAAAAAGACCGATGGAGACCGATGGGTATGCTCAGAATGTGATATCCCGGGAGATGATAGTCCAGAAAAACCCAGATATATCCACCAGCTCTCATATTGAGTCACTAATTGAAAAAACAATTCGCAAATCTATCACTACTCAATTATCCTTATTTAGAGAGGAGTTAATTTCGTCCTTT
This sequence comes from Abscondita cerata, assembly GCA_030710515.1. Lineage (NCBI taxonomy): Eukaryota > Metazoa > Arthropoda > Insecta > Coleoptera > Lampyridae > Abscondita > Abscondita cerata. Next base: position 9,759 of record JALBCR010000861.1, on the reverse strand, counting down.
AATAATGAAATTTCCAATCTACATAAGAGAATCGACTCACTTGAATCGGAATGTAAAAATCTAAAGCTTGAATGAAATGAGTTAATGGAAACAAAAATATCTAAAGTTGAGGAAATGTACAATGAAATTGATAAAAGATCGAGATGTGCCAAGAATGTCATTATATATAACTTAACAGAACAATCTTTTGATTCCCCCAAGCAAGAAAAGAAGCTGATTTAACATTTTGCAGTGATATAATTAAATCCTTAAACCTAGATTTTTCTCCCATACAAGCCTTTCGTGTCGGTAAATCAACAGACAAAAATAGGCCTCTGAAAATCTCATTTTCAAACAAAGAGTCTGCTCTCCAACTAATTAAAGCACATCGCTCTCAGCAAGGCAATAGTAACGTTACAATTAAATCTGATTCTACTTTAAACCAGCGATTATATCTTAATAAGTTGCGTAAGGAACTGGAAAACCGAAGAAGTAAGGGTGAAGAGCAGTTGACAATTCGTTATATTCGTGGTATTCCTAAAATTGTGAAAACTCCAGCAATTAACTCTCACTCTCAAAAATCAAAAACTAAACATTTATTATCACAATGCTGGGGGTATCAAGAGTAAAATTCGTGATTTTTGTATAGCAGTAGCTTCTTGTAGTTATGACGTAATAATCATCGTTGAAACATGGCTCGATGCCTATGTTAAGGATTGCGAATTTACTCTGGTTAATTATAATATATATCGTTGTGACAGATCTGAAGCAACAAGCACGAAAAACGTGGCGGTGGCGTATTGATAGCGGTGAACAAAACTATTAGTGCTTTGGTCTTGAACGCTACAACAAACGTGGAACATCTTTTCTTAAAGGTTAAATTCATCAAGGAGGTTGTGCTTATAGGGGCTGTTTATATTCCTCCGAACAGTTCTTCAGAAGTGTATGAATCCCATTGTCGAGCTGTTGAAGACTTATGTGATAATCATTCCCCAATAAATTAATAATATGTGGTGACTACAATCTTCCCAATGATCAATGGTCACATGACAATATGGGAGTCATGGCTAATTATGAAGCTAGTCCAGGAGCTGCGATTCTTCAGAATTCATTTGGTTTTTAAATTTAGCTCAAAGAAATAATTTGCCTAATATACGTGGTGTGTTTCTAGATCTAGTGTTTTGTGATATTACGGCTGATGTGTCTTATAGTTTAGATCCACTATTCCCTAATAGTGCTCATCATTCTGCGTATGCTATCAATGTAAAGGTAGAAAAAATCGTAACTGTACCTAGTTCTATAACTAAATATTTTTTCATGATGCAAAGTTTGAGGAAATTAATTTCGTTCTCGCCTCTATTGATTGGCAGTTTCTTTCCTCGGTATTTGTAAATATTAATGATCTTGTTGATGAATTTTATTCCATTATGTATCAACTGTTTTTTTTGTTCCTAAAAGAACATTTATCCGATCTAAGTACCCTATATGGTTTAACAAGTCCTTAATAAGTTTAACCAGACAGAAAAAGTGTGCGCATGCTAAATTTAAGAGTACTAATGGGTACAATGATTACCTAACTTTTTATAATCTGCGACACGAATGTAAATCTCTTAGTGCCATACTTTATAGGGAATATTTAAACGGTATTGAAGTAAAGATTGCTACTAACATAAATAACTTTTGGCGATTTGTAAATGACCGAAAAGAAACTAAAGGCTTGCCTATAGAAATGTTTTTGTCCAACAACCGTAGTAACAATTTAAATGATACTGTTAATTTATTTGCCGATTATTTCTCGTCTGTCTATAATTACAACATCTGTAACCAGACTTCAAAATCTGGAACCGTTGGTTACGAAAAGGTTGATCCCAATTTTAAATTTATAATAAATAGGGCAATGGTTTTGAAGCAATTAACAATTTACGTACCTCCTTCACACATGGTCCTGATAATATCCCTAGTGTAGTATTAAAAAATGTATTTATTCTGTTATTATACCTCTTACCATAATCTTTACCCGTTCCATACAAGATCACTGTTTTCCTGATAAATGGAAATTAAGCTATCTATCCCCAATTTTTAAATCAGGAGACAGGCGTGATATTAAAAATTATAGAGGCATTTCTCTACAATCAATCATTCCAAAATATTAGATTGTATACTAACAAAGCAACTGATGTGGGCATCTAGAAATCTGATAATAAATGAGCAACATGGCTTTTTATCTGGTCGCGCTACAACAACTAATCTCATGCAATATCATGCCTTTTGTCGGAGGCTTTGGAGAATCGTATGCAGGTTGACGCTATTTATACTGATTTTGCCAAGGCTTTTGATAAAGTAAACATCCGCACTTTGTTAATGAAGTTAGAACAGTACGGGTTCAATGTGATGATCGTTGAATGGTTAAAAAGTTTTTTTTGTAACAGGAAGCAAATTGTTAGAATCGACAGTCATTACTCTAGAGAAATAAATATACCTTCTGGAGTTCCCCAGGGTTCTCACATGGGGCCTGTACTGTTTTTGCTATTTATAAACGATATAAGAGATTGTATCACTAACTGCCAATGTTTATTGTATGCGGACGACCTTAAGATATTTAGAACTGTAAAAATATTCAGGACTGTATTTTGATTCAAAATGATTTAAATGCAATTCAAAATTGGTGTGGTAGAAATGATTTGTTCCTGAATATTACTAAATGCAAAGTCATATCATTTTATAGAATTAAGTATCCATAGAATTTAAATATTGTATCAATAATATTTTAATTAGAAGGGTAGAAACTATTAAAGACTTAGGAGTCACATTTAGTTACAATTTAAGTTTTTGCGCACACATTTGTAACATCGTGAACCATGCCTGGAAAATGTTGGGGTTTATATTGAGAATTGGTAAAGATTTATCTTTCAGGTGTGTAAAAATTCTATTTTGCTCATTAGTTCGTTCTACCTTAGAGTACTGTTCTCAAATATGGTCCCCTTACATTAAGTATCAGATCGTCGATATTGAAAAAATTCAAAATAGATTTTTAAAAGCAATATCTTTTAAGTTAGGGTTTACCAGCATTCAACACTAACAATATTTTAATGCATTTGAACATGTCTACACTAGAAAATAGACGTATAATGGCCGATTTGCTTTTTATATACAAGTTGGTTCATGGGCAGATAAGATGTTCTACTCTTGTAGAATCACTTGATTTTGGAACTCAAGTTATCATTGTAATACAAGAAACAATGTTTTGTTCAGAATTGGTCATTTTAATACTTGGTGTGCCTATTACTCTCCTCTTGTACGAATGATGCGTTATGTCAATGTTTTACAATCTGATCCCCAATTTGATCTGTTTTACCCAAATATTAACGTTTTTCGTAGCAGAGCAAAATCTGTAGTTCATTTTCTCCTCTAGTGGTATAGTTTATTAGCGTAGTAAGAAAATAATATTAATTATTGGTACCTTGAAATGTTATTTCATTTTGTTTTGAAATGGATGTATTTTTATGTATAGTTGTATACCTAGTTTATTAGCGTAGTTAGAAAAATTACTTATTGTTACCTTGCAATTTTTATTTTTATTTTATTCTGTTTGAAAAATATATTCCGTTTGGATAATAATAAATAAATAATAAATAAATAAATAATTTATAAATTTTAACCTAACATATTAAAAATATTTCAAAAAATATTTAACAATACTTCACAACGACTACGTCCCAGTCCTTTTCTTCTTTTTAATTGTATTATTATTTTAACTAAATGTTTCATAATGTGAATATTCTAATAAAACCATTGCCAGTTCAAGTAAGAAAAATTAAAACTTATGCCTCTTTACCAATAGAAATTGAACGCTGTACTTTTAAAATAATAATGCAACTGAAAAAAGAAATTGGATTAGGATTTGAACCCTCGTACGTATTGAAATATTATTAAATATTTTTGGAAATATTTCTAATGTTTGGTTAAATTTTAGAAATTACTACGCTAAAAGTTTTCTATAGTACACATTCTTAAGTGTTTCTTAAAATTGATAAACGATAGGTACATATATGGAATGTAACATAGATCGATGCAGAATCATCGTTTATAATTTTAACGTTAAACTGATTTAAATAAAAATGTACGACTTTTCAACTTGACTTATTTATACCACATGGTGCTTAAAGCTACCCCTACAATTACTAAAATCATTGAATATTATTGTTTTTATGACATATTTATTCTGAATTAAACATGTTAATCACGATAACAAAATTTAAATAAATACTTAACTGCGTTCTTTAAATAAACATGTTCTAAGGATAAAATTTTTCATTTCTTTGCTTCATATCTTTAGTTTTATATTAAAACCACGTTTTGACAGATGATTAGGAATGTACGATCGACTGACTTTTAACGTTTCACAGCACACACGCGTGCAGCGCAGCATGAAGTCATAGATGGGAAAAAATCGGAAATGTGATTGGTTCCAAAGAATTGGGTAAAAAATCTAAAATATTATTAGTGTTAAAGCGTTACAATAACGAAATAAATAAAACATTACCCACACGGTGGCAATTCGAAAATTAGATCAGTATGTATGGATATTTGCATTTATAATAAAATTACATTAACTACATATAGAATAGACGGTGTAGTAATACAATTTAATTAATCCAAAATTAATTCTAAAGTTAAAATAAGAAAAATTAAGCTCCATCACACATAGAATAGAAATTAAGCAATCAAATTTGTCGTAATGTATAACAGAATTTCTTGTGTTTACATAAAAAATGATAATTAAAAGCGACAATAAAATCGATTCCTTTGTCAATATTTGCTTTAGGTCAAGAGTCTGGAATCCGGTATGAAGTCGAGCTTTCTTCACAAACAGAGTCTAAATCTATGCACCCTTCACACTCGTGTTTACGGTTTGCTGCCTGCGACCCTCCCATTACACAGCATAATTCCTGCTACAGCAAAACTTTATCAAACTATTTCTTGTGCGTATATGCATACGTCGTGTTAAGCTAAATTTCAATATCGTCTAGTCCTAAAAGCTCAACTCTTTGAACTAAAAGTTATTACTGGAAAATAATAGAGCGCCCAAAACCTAAGCCTCTTTATTTGCGTTAATTAGTCCAAAACGAAATTTTAGCAAAAGAGTTAACGCGCAATGTAAATTCTAAAACGAAAACAAATAGAGAAATTCCACTGTTATTCGAGGTGTCACAGTTGCGGTTTCCCAGGAATAATAGGACAAAACGAAGAGACGTGAGGAAGTTCATGCATTAAACATTGTTAGCATCCACAAGTAATGACTGAAAGTTATTTACTACCTACATAAAAGGATGTCAGATATTTTATTTTAATAAAAAAAATTATTTTTGTATTGTGAAAATCATTCAAAGATTATATTTTTAAAAAAGTAAGGGACGCATGTTTCGATATCCCTCGTCTGCAGAAATAGGGGCGTATTGCATTGATTGGAGGAGATTCAACCAGTGAAGCGAAAGGAATCAGGTTTAAAATGTTGGCTATCTCTCGCGTTTCAACCATCCGAATTTTAATACAAACCGTTTCATTTTTTTAATTTTTTTTTTTACTTTATTTAGGACACGTCTACAAAATTATAAAGCCAAACAAAAAGTTTTCTGTAAACATTGAGCGTTAAGACAACGACACTGAAATTTGTGAAATATTGTGAAAAATCGATGTCGAGCAGTTTAATCCCTTTATGCAAAATTCATGAATATTAAAAAGATGGAACGCTATCTTTGCGTTTGTTAATTCATCTTCAAACTTTTTGTTCAGTTTACTTTCCCCTATCAACACCGGTATTTATTGACAAAGTGAAAATATTAATGAAAAACAATAATGTCCACACTAGCAGTAGCGCATCAAAACCAGTTATTAATAAGTTTACTAATTTTTTGTTCAATTTTATCTCCTATGTAACAGCTTCTCTAAAATATACAGTGTGTCCAGTTTAAAATGAACTACATGGAGATATCGGAAACCGTTGGATATGCAATGTCGGTTAAATTGAAGGGCACCAAAACCATTAAGAGTTTTTGCCCCCAGGAAAACAAAATTTTATATTTAGGAAATATTTTTATAATGTGTTAAATAAAAAAAGTTGCGTACTTGTATGCCTATAAATAATCTAGGTTTACTTTATTAAAAAGCCGCTTGAGTATTTAAATACAAAGTGAAAACCAAACATCGGTGTTTTAGAAAATAAGGTGTAGAAAATGTAATAAAAATGTCTAGGCCTACTCTTTTCGGCGCAGCCATAGTCAAATTTTATATTCTTATAGGCGCTATATTGATTTTTTGTCTTTTTCAAATCTTTGTAAAAATGCTTTTCAAACATCTATAACAATCATATGTACGGACAACAAAAATACGAGCAAATTGTAATAATAATAATTAGATTTCCATTCCATTTCCTAAAACTAATTTGAGTTAAATTTCGTATCATTATCAGGGCCTTCTATGACTAAGTATTATTATTACAATTTTCTCGTATTTTTGTTGTCCGCTTAAAAAGCATTTTTTACGAAGATTCAAAAAAGGCAAAACTTCAATATGGCGCCCATAAGAAAAATAAAATTTGACTGTGACTGCGCCGAAAAGAGTAAGCCTAGACATTTTTTATTACATTTTTGGGAATGGCCACAATCTCTTACACCTATTCTGAAAATTTGATCAACGTCTTATAATAAGTGAAAGATTACGATTTTTCTAAAACACCCCTTTTTGGTTTTCACCCTGTATTTAAATACTCAAGCGACTTTTTAATAAAGTAAACCCAGTTTATTTATAAGCATACAAGTACGCATCTTTTGTTCCATTTAACCGACATTGTATATCCAACGGTTTCCGATATCCCCATGTAGTTTTTAAACTGGACGCACTGTATAGTGCGTTCATGATGAAAGAAACAAATTCGATTAAAATTCAGGTGATGGAAGTTTTGGAGAAACCCCTTAGACACATCAAATATTATTTTTACCGGCGCAAATTTTGTTCTAAAAATTTTATTAACATTTTCGAATATTTGGATTCGTTGGAAAATTTTAGTTGTAATATTCTATACCTATCTCCAACTGTTTGACGTTTGATGTTGGCATTTTGTAAATTTACATAGTCATTTAAAATAACTACATTAGAATCGTTGAATTGATTGAAAATATCTGTTATAATGAACACTGAACAAATATACCGTAAATGACTTACAAAGAAATGTAATAATTTTTTGACAATATATTGACAGTCAGTGGTGCCCGGTGTGGCATTTAGGTGCTGGAAATTTAATTATTTTAATTTTAAATCAAACGTCAATATTTCGTAGAATATTACACACGAAAAAACTAGAATTTTCAAATATGCAAAAATATACGAAGTGTTCCATTTTAAAAAAATCACCTTGTTTCGGCATTGTATCTGAATCACCCTGTATATAAAGTTTTTAGTTAAAAAATAAAGAAAAGAAGATGGGTTTTTAAGAGATTAGTAAAAAGCGTTATGATGTATGGAGCAAAGATTTGGGGATGGAAGGAATGAGAGATACTAGAGAAGATTCAGGAAAAATATTCGAAGTGGACTTTGGGCCTGGAAAAGAAGACACCGGGATATATTGTGGAAGAAGAGATAAAACTAGAAAAGATAAGAATAGAAACAGGAAAGAGAGCGATGAAGTATGAAGAAGGGATGGAAAACAGGAAGGAAAAAAAAGTACTATAAAAATGTTGGAAAGAGGTAAAAATGCAGAAAATTATGCATGGGCAGAAAGCAAGAAAAAATATTATCAAAGAGGTGGTTACGCGAGAGAAGAGATAAAGAGAATAAAAGGGGGAAGAAGTTTAGTAGAGGAAATAATAAAACGGGATAAGGATACACAAGGACAGAAAAAAAGAAAAAATAGAAGAAGGGAAATATAATGGAAAATAATCTCGGAAGAAGTACTTGACATCGGGAAAAGGATTAGAAGAAAAAAGGTTAATAGCAAGGTTTAGGACAGAAAACAAAGAACAGGAAAACAAATACTGGAAGAGGGATGAAGAGAGGGTATGTAGATTGTGTGGGGGAGAGTGGGAGAGTATCAAACATATGAAGAAAAATGTGAAGAGCTGAGACCAGAGGAAATGAATTGAAAGAGATTATTGGAGGAAACGGGGGAAAGGATACAATGGATGAAGAAGGTAGTGGAAAGAAGGAAAAAGATGGAACGGAAAGAAAGGAAAATAATAAAACAATAAGGAGAGGAAATAAAGGGGAACAGTTGGATAGATTTAAGGAATTGTATTAAAATATAGAAAACGAATCCTTTGTTTATTTATATAAGAACAATAAAATTTGATTTGATTGTGTTAAAAATGTGCACAGTTAAAAATAACAATCAATTCAATTTTATTTGGTCTTATATCCATTTATATACAGTGTGTCTACTTAAGTTGGACTCATATGGGAAACTTTTTTATTACTAGTTTTAGGAAAAAAAGTTATTCTTCATAAAAAGTTTTGCACTTTCTAAAACCTAAAATGCAATCATCAGATGTTTCTTATTTTAAGCCGTATACGAGGTTTGTTAAAAATATTAATCTGACTCTAGAGTAAAGTACCTTTTATTTTTACAATACAGAAAAATTTTATGAAGTAAAGTTGTTTAAAATTAAAAGTTATATTCAAATATGCAATTACAGATATTTAGCATGAAAATTAAGATTTGGTGATTATCTACGTTTACATTATAAATAATAAATTTGTAATCGTAAATTTCAATACTGACTTAATTTTTATGCTAAATAGCTGTAATTGCATAATTAAATATAACATTTAATTTTAAATAACTTTACTTTATAAAATTTTTCTTATTGAAAAAGTAAAGGTACTTTTACTCTTGAGTAAGATTAATATTTTTGACAAACTTCGTATACGGCTTAATATAAGAAATATCTGATGATTGCATTTAGGTTTTAGATAATGCAGAACTTTTATGAAGAATAACTTTTTTTCCTAAAACTAATAATAAAAAGTTTCCCATATGAGTCCAACTTAAGTAGACACACTGTTTAAGCAAATGATCCGATTACTATACAGTTTAACACACCTATAATTTAAAAATAAAAACATAAAATTATTTCGTATCTAATAAAAACAAATTTCAAAAAATGTAAATGAACGTAAATACAAATATGAGTATAAACCTTCACTCTTCCACATATTTATTCTTCCCTCTTTCGCATCTCCCTTCTCTTCACTACTTCTTTCGTCTATTCTATCCCTCTCTATCTTCGCTTTGCTATTCACGACAATTATCTGCTTCCTCATTCCCACATCTAAATCTTAGTTCTATCATTTCTTTAGCATATTTCAGGTATTTGGGCATTCTTTCCGTTAATATTTCTGTGTACTTCCCATTATACCTTCAATCCGCAATTTTTGCTTTTCTTTCCTGTATCTGTAGTATTACATCTTTCTACTTAAAAATTTTTTTACAAACTTTACTCAAATTATCGACTTATTACAAACATGCTAACTTTTCCGTTTCGTTCAGAAAATATTAAGAAAATGTATTTATAAAAATCTATTTGATACACCATTAAAGTAAAAATATACGTCAACTATTCAACATATCTGCCCGTGTCAATACAGTTACATTTGCATTGTAGACAACAACAATGTTTTGTTCATTTAAATAAATCTAATTTTATATTTAATGGTCATTTTTAGCTCTGATTAACTTTTTCAATAACAAATTTTGACATTTTCAAATATAAAGGTACTTTTACTCTT
>JALBCR010000860.1:0-198919 GCA_030710515.1 Abscondita cerata | reverse complement strand
TTAACGACATATAAAAAGAAATCTTTATGTAAGATTACTTTTTTTTTTTCAAAATTCCATTTAAAGCTTTAAAAACATAAAATTTAAACATATTAATTTGCCGCCGAAATGGCCCCTCTAACGAGGCTACAATGGGCGACGTAACAAGTCAGGAATAACACCGCGCAGAGACATGTGAAATACGTTTTTGTATAGCGATTTTGGAGTTGGGATTATTAGTTATAAATTTAGGAGGTTTTTGAACATAGTTTTATAAACAACTTTTGTTCCAAATTAGTGTTAAATACTTAAAGAAATCAACCAGATTAATGGATGCTGGATTTGTTCAAGGAAGTTCGGATAATCTGCTGAAAGCAGACTCCCTTACGATATTTTCATTTTTAAGAAACAATTCCGATTTTGTGGGAACAGAGATGAAAAATATAAAAACTACTTGGTACGTTGTTAAACGATTTTTAAAACAGAGTGTGTTAACTTCAGACTTAACCATCAAACAAATGCTGAAGTTTAAATTGTTTTTAGTTCAGCACGCTGTTGGCTATGTGCAAGTATAAAGAGAATCCAGATTGCGCACTATAAAAGGCATAGTCACTCCTGAACACAAAATCAAGAAAAAAAAGCCTACAATGTTGTGGTGATATTTGATGAGACTGATGAGAAAATTCTAAACCTTAGCTGTCAAGATTGTGCTGCTTCACTTAGTGAGTTATAACATTATGCTTATGAGTATACCTAGTTTTTATATTTAAAGTAAACCAAACACAAGGTACTGTTTAACATTTAGTATTTAAATTTTGAGACCCTATGAAATTTTTTGTTTAATGGTGTAAAGTTAAACAACCACAAACATTATTATCATGAAACAAATATAATTACCTACAGTAAATTATATTGTACAGTAATTATGCATGTACCTTGTAAAGACTTCGATGGGGGTGACATTTATCTCTTAGAGTCCACGCCAAGTGGTCTGAGAGCAGTAGTTCTAGTATATCAGTACCATTGTAAACAGAACCTAAACCTTTGCAATAGAAGGTATTAGTAAGGTATATTTGCAGGTTAAGGAACTTCCTCCTTTGTCAAGGAGGAGGTTCCTTAACCTTCCTTAAATGGGTGACAGTTCCTCAAAGCAATTGTAGACGGTGGTTCTTTCACCGGCAGATGGGTAAGCGTTCCTCAAGGCAAGTGTAAGCGGAGGTTCTTTAACCGGCAAATGGTTGACAGTTCCTCAAAGCAATTGTAGGCGGACGTTCCTTCGTACGCGTTGCAGGAAACAATTGTATATGCATTGTACGTGTTATCCTTGGTGGTCTCAACAGGCGTAACGTATGCATCATACTGACCTGTATCATTTACCTGTACTGCATTCTATAGACATCGTATACATTTTAAACCAGACGATAATAATCGTTAAAGAATTCTGATGCCTAAAATTTATTACTGTCTGGAAGTTGTTTTTATTAACGTATGCATTTCATTGACCTGTCTCGTTGACGCGTATTGCATTCTATAGACATCGTATAAATTTTAAACCAGACGAAAATAATCGTTAAAAGAATTCTGATGTTTACAATTAATTACTGTCTGAAAGTATTCATTTTATTGACATGTGTTGTTTGGTATATACATCGTTGCAAGAATTTGACCCTTAAATACCGTCTCAAGGTTGTCGTTGTATTGTATAAGAGGATGGGTTTGAAGTAGGAATTCAGTATTGATTCTGGTTTAGTCATCTGTTAAACGTCAGTATAAACGAGACAATAATTATTATTAAATTGGGTATAAAAGGTAACGAACTCTACAGCACGTGTTATTATACTTGTGTTTGTTGTGCGAAAAACTAGTAGTGAGAGTAATAGTTGAGTATATAAAAGTGAAGTAATGGTTTTAAATTATTAGTCGGAGTTCAAAACAAAAATGGAAGCAAGTTTTTTATTACGTGTTCAACCGCATTCTACTAATACCTGACGAGATGGCACTTCGACGTCTGGAGATGGGCAACCTACGTATTGGCGATTTAACATACGAATTTTATCTGCGCCCCTTTCATCCTCTAACATTGATGTGTGAAGCTTATTTGGTAGACGGTTTCACCGGGCAACGCTTTCAATACAACGACCGCACTTTCATTATACACGGCGTATACGTACGCGACGAGAGAGTGCCGGAGTTAGATGAGTTGCGAAGACGGCTGGAAGAAGACTCCGACGATATCTTCGATGTTGATACCGTTTACCTAGGAAATCTCTTAGATAACATATCTGACGTTTCCTGGGAAACGGACCAAGATATCGACGAGTTCGAGGACCAGTAGGAGGATGGAGTGTTAGAGGATGATCGGCGTGAAGACGTCGAAGAGTAGCGTTGTGATCTAGATGATAATTTGTAAATTGTAAATAGTCGCTTATGATGTAAATAGTTTATTTTAATTTGTAATATTATACTTGTATTTTAGTTTATAAATAGGTATATAAATGTCGTTAAATTAGTATCATCTTTTCATTTCGTAGAAAGTGATAGTGACGAACACGCGTATAAAAGACTATAGTCACGCATGAAAGACTGTATTAAAAACGACGATTGTTAAAGCAAAACTGCAGTAGGAAGCAGATTATCGGGCGTGGAATAATAAACAAGTTAATCGACAAGTTACCAATAGAATTGCACATACCTGGTTATAATTATTGCGGCCCCGAAACGAAATTACAAAAAAGGTTAGATCGCGGGGACGCCGGTGTTAATAAATTAGACGAAGCTTGTAAAAGACACGACATCGCCCATAATCTGCACAAAGATTTAAGTAAGCGTCACGAAGCGGACAAAGTATTGTACGAGTCTGCAAAAGAATTGTTACGCAGTGAAAAGACTAGTTTAGGCCAAAAAGCCGCCGCCGCAACAGTAGCTACACTCATGAAAATAAAAACATGTACAGGTATGGGCCTACGTAAACGCCGCGTTAAGATGAGATGCACGAAAAAAGCGTCGAAACGTCGGGTGGTTTATTAACTTTTGTCAAAGCCATTAGAATATCTCGAAAATCCGTTTCACGTTCCGGCACCAAAGATTTGTTGCGAAACGTTAAAGCGGCTTACGGTACGTTGAAGAAACATCGTTTGAGTATCAAAGCGCCACGTTCTCGTGTAATACGTTTACCAAAAAAAGGCGGATTTTTACCATTGATACCTTTGTTTGCTGCTTTGGGTGCATTAGGTTCATTGGGAGGTGGGGCTGCCGCAATCGCAAAATCCGTAAACGACGCAAAAAACGCTAAAGAAAAATTGGACGAAGATAAACGTCATAATCGTGCAATGGAGGCGCAAACAGTAGGAAACGGATTTTATCTAAAACCATATAAAAACGAATGCGAATTATATAAAAAACTAAATAAACTGCCTCGTCGAGCGTTAACGAACGTGTTTTTAGAAAAATATGCGCGTAAATACGGAATTTTAAAGTTTCAAGGAGTATTGATGCGAAACGATCTTCCAAGTAAAATTAACAAAAACGAGTGCGGAATTATTAATTTAGATAACGCCGACGGACCGGGCACACATTGGGTAGCATATAAAAAACAAGAGAACAATATAACATATTTCGATAGTTTTGGAGATTTAACACCAACCATAGAAATCGTACGATATTTTCGATCTAGAGAAACGAACGTTAAAATCAATTACAATTATGAAAGATATCAAAAATTTAAAGACGTAAATTGTGGGCAGTTGTGTTTACAATTTTTATTAAATAATAATAAAAAGGCGGAGATCCGAACGAAAATCTTCAGTGTGTAACTGCAATTCGATTGAGAAATCAAAACAACCAATATCAAATACGTTTACCTTATCCGGAAACGAAACAGAACTAACGTGCGATTTTAATCCGCCTTTATATCTGGAGGAATATCGCAATTACGAATTAGCGTTACTAAATTTCGAAACGTTTAATTCGTTACCGAACGTCGATAAAAGTAATAATTTAAGTTAAAATTAGAAAATGCAAATAATTTAATTGAATTTAAAAGTGGAATAATCGAAGTGGAAACCGGTTCCTACGACATAGATGATTTATGTAAATATATTGAAAACTCAGCGAGCAAACAAATAAATTCGGTACAATTAAAATCCAAGAAAATAATAATACGCAAAAGGTGTCAATATTAAGTAATTGTACCGTAGATTTTGATTTAGATAATAGCATCGGTTCTTTATTGGGTTTCAACAGACGTACGTTGCAACCTTATGAGGTTCATCATTCGGATAAAATCGTAAATATAAATTGTATTAACGCATTATAAATATATTGTAACTTAATCAACGGATCTTTGAAAGAAATATGGTGGAAACTTTCTTACGCCTATCGCAAAAATAAACGGTTGCAAAATAAACTGCCTTGTTTGGAACATTATAACTGATCCACCAGCAGAGATCATTGAGACGGACCACCTGTTTCTAAGGATATATGTGGTGTATGTCGTAATTCAAATGATACTTAATACTATATGACTGTTGTTGTTTTGTGAAATCGCATTGTTGTTTTTGTGAAATCGCAGTAAATATGTAAAACTTTATAAAATAAATTAAAGAAATATTAATGTCTTTTATTGTTTAAACGATAACAATAAATTTTGTGGTTGATTATTAAATGTTGATATGTCGTACGCTCGGTGTTACCTAAATTCAGTTAGGTTAGATCGAAATAGTTTGACCTAATATAGGTAAGTGACATGGAAAACATGTAAATGAGTTAGATCGAAAACTTAGAACCTAAAATAAGTAAGTGAGATGTAACAAAAAATAAGTTAGGTTAGATCAAAATGGTATAACTTAAAATAGGTTAGGTATAATCGAACTCATGTAACCTATGAGTTAGGTTAGTTCAAAACGTATAACATAAAAAGTTAGGTTAGATCAAAATTGTTTAACCTATAATAAGTTAGGTTAGATCGAAATCGTTTAACCTAAAATAAGTTAGTCGTTTAACCTAAAATAAGTTAGGTTAGATCGGATTCGTTTAACCTAAAATAAGTGTTTAACCTAAAATATGTTAGGTTAGATCTGATTCGTAAAACCTAAAATGAGTGCTTAACGTAAAATATGTTAGGTTAGATCGAAATCGTTTAACCTAAAATAAGTTAAGTGAAATCAAAAACATGTAACATAAAATAAGTTAAGTTAGATGTAAAATTGGTAAGTGAAATAAGGGAAAGAAAAAGAAAGAAAAGAAAAGAGAAAAAGAAAGGAAGAAAGAAAGAAGAAGAACAAAGAGAAAAAAAGAGGAAAAAGAAAAAAGAAAGAAATTGAAATTGAGAAGAAGAATAGAATAGTAAGGAAGAAGGCCTTCCTGTAGGTCCGCCTATGGAACGCCTATAAAGAAGAGAGTAGAGTAGGGATTGGAGTGGGGACGGGGTTCCCCCCCGAAAAATCAAAATCCAAAATTTTGATAAGTTACCCCCACCACAACACGCCTCACTCCGCCCACTCCGCCCCTCCACTCCGCTTCTCCAATTCACCCACTCCGGCTTCCCACTACACCTCCCTCCACGTTTTAGGGTATATAACCGCGAGTTTTTGGGAACAAATCAGTTGTGTTCCAGCTCCTCTAACAGCAACAGCAAAAAGTGAAGTGTAATGGAGAAAAACATTGTGAGTACATTCAATTTTTAATTTTAGTATTAACTTTTAATGTATGCATTTAATTTTGTGGATTTATATGTACATACATTTGCTTACGACGTTTTTGTTATTGTTTGTGTAATGTGTTTGTGTTTTGTGCTTGAAGACGTCGCAAGACATCAAATATTTTTATTTGGCCGATTTCGATGCGAGTTTGGCTGCGCCAAACAACGAAGAGGCTCCGTCCAAATCGGCCTCAGACGAAGATTCTGCTGCTCGATTCCGTGCCGTCCATGCACCTCCGGTAACGGAGTCCGTTTTGAAAGATGTCGATTGTCCGGTACGTTTGCAACACCTACGACGTGTGTCGCTATCGCCGGTACGTCACCTGCGACGTGTGCCTCTATCACCGGTACGTTTGCAACTCCTACGACGTGTGCCGCTATCACGACGTGTACTCTTTTCTGTTCCACAACATCGGTGGCAACAGGTAATGGACGGTACAAGATGCGATTACCTCGTCAGGAATATCGCGCTCAGAAGAGACAATTAATGTCTTTATAACGTCACATCAAAAGTTATTTATATTAACAACCGCGTCGAATGTGTAGTTAATACAAGTTTTTTCGCAGGTAAAAAATTTCGAGATGATGAAGCTCTGTCTGGGAATTTAGACTTGATGCAGGTATCGCAAATGCTGGAGTTGCCTGGTTAATTTAAATTAAAAAAATTATTAATCAAATAAATCTTTCTTAACGGCTACTTAGGGTTATAAGTGACGGCGTTAAATAACGGGGATGATAAGAATCGGCATGACTCGGAGGATGCGGTTATCGTTGAGGTATGAAGTTGGTGGTGTTTTATGTGTTGTCGTTTCTGTTATTATTATGTTACGGTTTAATGGTTATAGAACAAAATTAAGAGATCATCAACTTCATTTCATTATAGATTACATCAAAGGTGATGATCGGACAATCGACATTGACAGCTCGTACCATTGAGAGTGCTGCAGTGTATCAAGTTGAGGTATGAAGTTGTTGTTTTGTACAATTACTTTATTGCCTTGTTGGGGTTACAGATCGACGATCAAAACTACAACACCGTCTTGTCTACAGGCAGGCTATATTGTAGATGATGTATCGACCCTATAGATTATACCCGATATTTCCATCTTCTCCGTCAAACATAGTTGTTGGAAACGAACATGGTTGTTGGGAACGATGTTGACGATGTTCAAAAATGTAATACAAATTTTGGAGATCGCTAACATCATCTTCAATGATCAAAGCTGCCACACCGTCTCTTATTATAAGTTTTGCCATCTCCAACGCCATCTTCTCCGTCAAACTTGGTTGTTGAAAACGCTGTTGGCGACGAACAAAATTATATTACAAATTTTGGTAGTCACCAATAGCGACTTCCATGATCAAAGCTGCCACACCGTCTCTTCAACGCCGATAAGACTTTTAAAAAACTGTTTTTGAAACCTTGTCCAACGTTATCTTCTCCGTTAAACTTGGTTGTTGAAAACGATGTTGGCGACAATCAAAATTATATTATAAATTTTGATAATCACCAATAGCTACTTCCATGATCAAAGCTGCCACACCGTCTCGTCAACGCCGATAAGACTTTTAAAAAACATTTTTTGTAACCTTGTCGAACGTCATTTGAACATACCTACATTTTACGATTTGAAGAAAATGAAATTTGTATGTCAACCGTTATCGTTACCGATTAAAAACTTTGTTGAAAGTGCCGAGAATAAGTTTACTCGGCATAGTGCGCTATTTGGGGGTGTATGTAAAAGAACATTAATTATTGGACCTTCCGGTTGTGGAAAAACAAACGTTATGCTATCTCTTTTGCTATCGCCCAACGGATTGCGTTTTTTAAATTTGTATGTTTGCTCAAATTCTAGGTATCAAACGAAATACGATTTTCTTAGACGTTTAATTGAAACCGTAGATGAATGCAATTATTCCGAAAGCTGCAACATCGAGGCGTTTACACCGCTTTCGAACATTTTGGAATATTCTGTGGTCGTGTTCGACGACATATGTTGCACGGGTCACAACGTGATGAAGGAGTATTTTTCTTAAAGTAGACATAAAAACATTGATTGTTTTTATTTGTGTCAAAGTTATAGTGCTGTACCTACGCAATTAGTACGCGACAATTGCAACTTATTAAAGTCTGTATACTATTGGCGCGGAGTAATAAATCATAATTGCTTGAAATAATTCTTTATTTTCTTGTATAAGCGGTACTTCTACGGTTAAGTAAAAACCAATAAATTCTAACCAAAATACAATCATTGTGCCGCTCTTGCAGCATATCGACCCATCTAGGGTCTGAGAACAATAGTTTAATCTGTGTAAACACGTTGCCCAGGTACTGACGAAACGAGAATCATAGCTTTAGATGTGGGTATTATACCAAGATACAAAAGTAATGGTATATAATACGTAAGAAGTAAAATTTGTAATGTGATCTACTATACAAATAAAATAAATAACATATAAATAATATATGACATAAATATAAAATAAAATAGTAATGCAGATATCGTCAGTACATTTATTACAATTACAATTAATTTGCGGGGACCGATTTTTAGGCATCAAAAAGTAAATTTGGCTCAATTATAAAATTATGTGGTTGTCATGGAAACTTATCAAAATGAATAGATAAAAGTAACAGGCATAAACATGTTTATTTAAATAACAAGACATTAGTAGATAAAATAGGTATATTTAAAAATAACTGATAATACTCAATCATGGTTACAATAAATGGTGTTTAGAGAGTAGAACACTGTTTCAGGCACATTACGCTTGGTCATTTAACTTTCTTCCTCGTCTGAAATTTCCATTTCGGAATCAGAATCGCTGTTTTTTGTGTTTACTGATATAATAATTGGCTCCAATGTTATCACTACTAAATTATCCAGTTGCCAACATTTGTCTTCTTCCTTAACGACATGAGATACACAGTTCTTCCATCTTTCAGGTGTTACTTTGTTTAATGCATTTTCCAGAAGTTTTTCACGTCGTCGAGTTTAAAAGTGGTATTGTTACGAGCGACGTCACCTTTTACTTGAGCCCAAACCAACTCTATAGGATTCAGCTCACAATGGTAAGGTGGTAAACGCAGTACTTCAATGCCCCGATTCTTTGCCATTTCGTCAATAACATGACGTATATACTTATTCTTATGAACTTTAACAATATCCAATAATTCTCTTTTCACCATGTCATCCTCAAAAGTTATATTCTTAACAGATAACCAATCTATAATTTCTGCTTTCCTCCAAGCGCTGGTAGGTAAATTTTCGTATCTTCGTGAGTGGTAGCTGGCGTTGTCCATAACTATTATAGATCCTTGGGGTATCAAATCTAGCATCTGCTCAAAATATTCTTCAAACACATTAGCATTCATGTCTTCGTGGTAGTCGCCAGTTTTCTTTGATTCGAATTCTAACAAACCACCATCTACAAAGCCATCTTCATTGCCAATATGAGTAATAATTAACCGTGTTCCTTTCCCAGAAGGCGGTCGAAATCCTGTCGATAGCCCTTCTATAAATCCTTGTCGAGCACTCGTAACGGTATTATCATGCCATGTTTTTTACGGTATGTCCTGCATTGATCCAGGTTTTATCCAAATAGAATATACGCCTGCCTTCACGCCTATATTTTCTTATTTCCCGAAGATAATTTCTCCTCCATGTAATAATCTCTTGTTTTTCAATTAAAACGGATCTTCTATTTATCTTCTCCCAAGTAAACTTCAACTTGCGAAGAAGTTTCCACAGTGTTCTACGACTCATTTGGGGTAGATTTTCATCCTCATTTACTGCTAGTAAAATCTTATCGATTGTAGGAATCTCTTTCCGTAAGTAGAACGAGTGAACCTTTCTACGGACAGAATTCCTCATTGCATCATCTAATTCCATCGGGCGCCGACCAGGAGATGGAAGTGGGTGAAGCAATTGTCCCAAATTTTTCTTTCCCTCACTAGTTTATAAATGGTGGATTTTTATATTCCCGTCATTGCAGAACATAATCCTACAATATCATCGACACTTTTTGCAGGGTGTTGACATCGAACAGCGTCATGCACATTTAAAATTATAATTTTTTCATTAGCAGATAACGCACCACTTTTAACACGTTTTGCTGGTGAAATATTTTCCATTTCAATATTATTTGCACTAACACACAAACAAACAAACAAGCCGATTCATTGCTAATAACAAACTAAACATATTTTTTCATTTAGAAATTTTTATTTGTAATAATAAGAAACAAACCACATAATAGTAAATAATTTTTTTGAAATATTCCACAGTTTAATAAGATAAAAAGATTCATAACTTTTGTAAAACTCAGTATACGTACCTATATAAAATTTGAAATAGACAAATTGAGAAACGACACATTTGTCATTTATCGATTTTAGAGTTTAATTTTATATTCAAATACTGTGTTTTACAAAAGTTTTGTATCTATTTATATCTTATTAAACGGTGGAATATTGCTGAATTAAATTATTTACTATGAAAAATAGATTCCACAAAGTAAGGATTGAAACAATAAAAGAAACCACATAATAATTCATATCAAGGTAGATTTTACTATTATAATATATTTACCTACTAAAAATATGATTTTCCAAACGTATCAGGTACCTACGCCACTGCAATATGGGAGATTCGATAATTCTGACAGGTTTATTACTCCGCGCCAATAGTATACTGAGTATTATTTTGTTTAAGCAAGATTTAACAAATTTAAAACACATTTACGACGATCACATCGCAAACGACATGACGTTTGACAAGTTTAAAAAGCTTTGTAACCTTTGTTGGAAGGCTCCTTATGACTTAGTGATGATAGATCTCAATTGTTCAAAAAACGACGGTCGATATTGAAGAGGTTTAGATACGTTTATACGTTATTAAAAATTTTTAAATTTACGTCGGCAATAATTCATTGTTCAGTATTTTTCGCGCTTTCGATACAACAAGTACGTAGTTATTGGTCGCGTGTAAACATGAATAAAAAACTCGCCGAAGACTTGATAAACGCTCGCGAAGCTTTGCGACAAAAATTCGGACATTAAAAGAGACATCGAAAAAGGCAAATTACATTTTGACGCTGCATACGCTCCTATTACCGAACCACTTAAACAAATAGCGACAAAACTGGATGTTGTCGTACCTTCGATCGACGTTAAAGTAGAACCTATAGATATAAAAGTAAAAGACGACGACGACGACGAAATACAAACCGACGATTATTACACTTTTCCTGCAGATTCATCTTTTGGTATAAAAAAAAGACGTTCGATTTCATTTTTCCTCATATTCGAAGTTCCCAAATAAAGAAAAAGAAACGTTCGTTCCCGAAAAAACTCGTAAAATCTCCTCGTTCGTTCGCAATGTCTTCTCAAATATTAACGTCTACTCCGAAACCTAGGTCGTACAAAAAAGCGGACGAAGAAGTGTTTCTTTACGATCCTACGATAGATAATATGGAAGAAAAAACAACAAATACACCTACCGCTTACGAAGCTAACGAAGAATTACACGATACCACCGATTCCAACATATATCTTTGGCATACGAGGGTGCAAAAAATCAACTAAGGTTGTTTTGACAAGAAATAGAAAAGGAAATAGCCAGTCCCGCCGTTCAATCGATCCTAAATCAGTTTCACGTTTTGCCTAGAACTTATTTGACGAAATTGAAAGCCGACATAGATAATAATTTTGACACTAAATACGGAGTTCGCGAAGATGACGGACATTTGTTTATAGGAAACAGTGAATTTAGCATAGACGGACGAAATATAGTCATCGACGGTTTAAAATACAAAGGCTCGACCGGATTGTATGAATTATTGTTTAAAAAACAACCGGGACAATTTACTATTAATGACGCACGTCAATATCGAGACATTTTGCGACGTACCAATTCTTATAAAGTTAATTATGATCCTCTTAAGCAGATGTCCGCCAGCAAAGGATATAAATACGTTAACATTATTAAACCCATCTTAAACGGAAAGAAACCTAACGTATGGTGGGCAAAACGTTGGAAAAGCGGTGGTGGATTGGAATCACGATTACGACCACAAGAAAAATCAACGTTTAAACAAGTTTTATCTAACGTCGCCGCCACGGATTATCGTTATTGTGACGATCCCAACGAATTGGTAAAAAGACTTCAACTATTAGTTGCTTCTAAAGCCGCTGGTCTTACGGGTCACGATAATGAAATCATTGCCATTTTGGAGGAATTGCGTGAAGCCGGAATTGTTAAATAAGTTATCTTTTACTATTAAACTCGTTTTTTATATTATAAATACTTTGTTTCCAAGAATTTTTGCTTAATTTGATTTAGTTGCTGTCCTAGTCGGCATGCCTCTAAATAAATTTTCTAATTACGTACACGGAAAAATGATTATAGATAAATTTGGTAACGACGTTCACAGTAACTTCATTTTAAAACGCTTAAATAAAGATGTCATAGAAAAATATGTTGACATACATATTCGAAAACGGGAAGATGATATACAACAAACTATAAACGGACATGTTACAATGTTAAAAAAAGATTTTCAAGATCTTAAACAGGAAGTTCAAGAAAATCTTGAAAACATCGTACAACTAAAACAGCCACAAAAACTAAGCACTTTATACTCTGAAACTATACTGTATTTAAGCACAGAAAGACGATTAACTGACGTTACACTTTTATGATGCAATCCGCTATAATTACGTTTTTAGAAATAACTCCACCCGTTGGCGATCTACAAGTTGGATGGGATTACAAAGTATACATATATATAAATTATAGAAGGTACGATGACAAAACGATCGTCGAAAAAAATTTGAAAATGAAGGACTAAATTTATGTGCAAATCGAAAATTCAAGTTCGGAACTACCAAAACTAACGTTTTATCTTAAAGTTCCCGTTATTTCTACATTTGAGGAATGACGGTTGTCGTTAATATTAGTATAAATTTGTTCGACTAATTTAAAAAGATTTTAGTGCTCGCCGGAAAGACGCTCTGATAATATCCGTTGATCATGTCAACAATTAAACGAGAAGTCGTTGACGAACTTCACGCACCGATAAGAAAAAATTTCCGCGAAGACGAACTATAATTAAAGGTTTGATGGATTTGTTTCAAGCCGATTTGGTAAAAATGATACCGTATGCTAAACAAAACCAGGGATATAAATACATATTGGTGACGATAAACGCATTTTCTAAATACGCTTGGGCGTTACCTCTCAAAAATAAATCCTCTAAAGAAGTCACGGCTGCCATGAAACAAATTTTATTAGACAAGAAGAATAACGTTCCTAAAAACCTGCAAACGGATAACGGGAAGGAATTTTATAATTCGGAATTTCAAAAATTAATGAAACAATACGGAATTAATCATTATAGTACATTTTCAAATGTAAAATCCGCAATCGTCGAACGTTTCAATAGAACCTTAAAAGGATTAATGTGGAAGGAATTTAGTATGCAAGGTGATTACCGCTGATTAGCGTTGTTACCTAAATTGGTCCGAAAATACAATAGTACGGTTCACAAAACGATCGGTATGAAACCACGAGATGTTAATAAAAAAAACGCATTGCATATTTTAAAAACTGTTTATAATTTTATGAAAATTACGGATCCTACCTTAGCTAAATTTTGAGAAGGTGATTACGTTAGGATTAGCAAAAGTAGACACGCTTTTACAAAAAATTACACTCCAAGTTGGACCAACAAAATCTTTCGCATTTCGAAAATTCAAAATTCTAATCCCAGGACGTATATACTAAAAGATAGTACGGGTGACAATATTTTAGGTGGATTTTATAAAAAAGAATTGCAACGAGTCAAACATCCCGACGTTTACTTAGTAGAAAAAGTTCTACGACGAAAAGGAAACAGAGTATACGTAAAATGGTTGGGACTCGATTCTAAACACAACAGTTGGATATCGAAAACAAACGTATTATAAGTACATAAATTTTTATTTACATACGTGATATATATAATTTAATTACATATATACAAACGATACATAACATAAATTATTAATTTAAATGAACAATTTAATTATAAACAAATCTACAATTAATTATCGTTAAAAACGCTTACTAAATTGCCTAGACGTTCGTTTATTTCAAATTCTTTTGCCAAGTCGTCAATCGTTTTGTGTCCCCAAGCCAACGTGTGAAAACCGTCTTCCATAATGTAACGTTTGTCGTCTTGAGCAGAAAGTGCAATCTTATTTTTAATTCTGTATACATTGTATGAAAATGTGATCGAAAAACATACATTTTTTATATACAGATTTTCCTTCCGTCACTACTCGTTTATAATCGTTTAAAGTTAAATGTTTGTTTATAACGTTTTGCTTTACACCTTTGGCTTTTTTTATTAAATCCGACAATGATTGTATACAATACGTTTTTGCTCCAGTTCCTAAAAACAACGCAATCACGTTTCCGGCGTATTCATCTTTCACTTTTCCCAACATCGGTGTTTCGCGAGGAATGTCATGAATATTATCGATATGATAATTAGATGTATCAAATCTATCTATGTCGTTTTTCATATCTTCGTACACGTTCTCCGATTTTATTTCTAAAATCAACGAATCGGTATCCGTATATAGCAATTCGACATTATTGTAGTATTTACGCTTTAAATAATCATAAAAAATTCGTACATGACGGTTTTGACAATTCTAACATTGCAAATCCTACAAACAAAGGCCTATTATCGAACTTCCAATACTTCTATTTCTACGGCCACCAAATTATCGCAAAATATTTTACTCGATTTAAAATTAGGTTTCGCTACAAGTGCTTCCACTCCGGCTCTTCTATAATACGATTCCCAATGCGTCACCAATCTGATGTTTACCCTATTTTCGACATTTTCCATTGTTTTGCCGAAAAACCATGTTGTTCATCAACTTGTAATGATTTTTTCGAATTCGTTACTAGCGTTGTTGCGTTTGTTTGTATTAAAATCTATATATTGTTTCATCCAATTCGACTGTTTAAATTGTAACGCTCTATGAACGTGTAAAAGTTTTATACCGTGGTCGAGGCATTGCTTTAGATTAACGTAGTGTATTATATATTTCCCTTTATCGTATAAATTTGGAACTAACTTCTTTAATTTTCCATTGGGAGGAAACGTTTCTTCGGGACAAAATGGTAAACAATTATGGTATTTGTGCAGTTTTTTCGGATACTGAAGATCTACTTCAAATACGTATCTTACGTCTGATTCTTCATCGAGATCACAAATCGATAACTGTTCAATTTCGGCGTTCGGTAACCATCGAAATTCTCCCGTAGGCAATTTACGTCGCATGTAGTGGCCATATAAATTCGTAGCATTCAAATAAAGGATGTAAGATGACGGTTTCGACTCGTTATAATACGTAGTAAATTTATTGTTTGCTTTAGCCAAACGTTTCGAACACATGCTGATGCCGCCGCGTATACCGTTTTTAAAAAAATGCACTATATCGATATCGGTCAACAAATCGAGTTTTACTCCGGTCATCTTTAATAAAGCGTCCCAACCAAATCCGGGCGCCGTAAAATAATGACACGGATCTAATTTATAATATTCAATGCATATGGTGCGAAAATTTTCAAAAATATCCGACAACAATAATACGTCCGACTTTAAATATACATCACTGTATTTTCTTAAAGTATTACACTGAAAAACGTTCCACATTTGTAGGGCTCTTGCGTAATTTTCTTCCGAAACGTGTTCATCGTTTAAAACATCGTAAAAGTCTATGCGATCAGGTAACTTCGTAACATCAAGTTTCTCAATAGAATCCACAAAAGAATAGGGAAAAACCCCTTTTTGGCGTATTAATTCAAATCGTCCGGGTAGTATTTTCTAATTTCTGAACATTTGTCATTTTCTAAATACGATCCAAGTTTTTCTAATGACGACGCCATAAAGTTAAACGAATCGACGAATCGCAACTTTATAAATTGTTTATAGCTTTTTCCTTTGGAATCGGTCAAAACATCTACCAACACTTTTTTTGAAAACGAAATGTATTTTTCTTTATTTTGAGCAATCACGTCTACTTCTTCCTTATTCAAAGCGATTTCTTTTACGAACATGTGACAGTCGTAATAGATAGGTTGTGAAAAAATATCGGTATAAATTTAGGAACTTTGTAATTTAAATTGCACACCGAATGCGCGGGACCACGATATAAACCGGTCATATGTTCGTGGTCATACACTTTATCATTAATTTCCATAAATTTTGTACATATGTGACAATAATTAGCGTTACGAAAAGATTCTTCTTGAAAATCTTCTAAAGGAATCATATCTTTCACGTCACTTATATATTTTTTATAAATTTGTACAACGTCATTCATAAATGTTTGATCGGCGTTTTTTCCACAAAACATTTTTAGTTTTGACAAACCATCGTCGTAACTACATTTAATGTAATAAGCAAAAGAATACGGTTCGTGTTCGTAAAGTCGTACAGTATACGATGAATTTTCCATGTCGGGGTTCCGGTTAAGGTTGTGGTCTTCAGCAATCGGTTTTAGTATAGCTTCAATATCTGCATACACTACGAACGGAAGTTTCAATTGTTTTTCAACATTTTCAAACTCTAACAAGTTTTCTCTCACCTCTTTTCCATATTTGTTTATTTTCATCGCGACAGTTGGTAAATTTACTTTCACTTTGTTGCAATCGTCATTTTGATGTCGAATGAGATCTGTTTCGATCGAAAAATGTACTAAACATCCTTCACATATATATTTTTATGTTCGTTACGAGACTTTTGCGATGAAATCAAACGAGATAAGTTTTTGATCCAACAATAATGAACTATTTCCCGAATCGTCGGTCACCAGCAACAAATTTACATGGCGAGATTGTTTTGTTCACAAACGTACAACGTAATTATAGTGTGAGTCATTTTTGTAAAACGCTATTAAAGTTACTACTTACGCCGTACACATTTACAGATATGTTATTTAAACGTTCAAACGTCGGTACATCACTTAATTGTACTGGAAATTTTATATTTGAAAAATTGAATCCGACAGTTCGATAATCGGGGTACGACGAAGTACTTTGAGATAATCCTTTCGGTTCGTAAAAGCAGACGTTATGGCCCATGCAAAGCAAGCGTTATCAGAATTGTGAATGTTAATAACCGCATGTTTTGTTTTAATAGCATACGGTAAATCTATATAACTCGATTCACTTATTGGATTATATTTATTCACATTAATTTCAATATATATATAATATTTACTAAAAACCATCCAGAATCTCATTCTTGAAATTCCGACATTTTTTGTTTTATTTCTTTTAAAAATATTTCGTATATTTCATACAAGTCTGAGGTTATACTGATAATTTTATTTTTGGTATTAAACGATTTTATTTCATTATCCATTTTAGTCGACAAAAAATACACTCCGAAACATTCCAAATTTACTTTAATCGATTTGTGCAAATCAATGATGCTTTGTACAAGAGCTAAAACTTTTTCCCGAATATCATGCCCAAACTCGTTAATATCCACGTATTGTTTATTACCGCTAACTCTATAACTCACCATTTTATTACCAAACGCGCCAGCAAAGTAATAAATTTTAGGCATCAGAATTCTTTTAACGATTATTATCGTCTGGTTTAAAATTTATACGATGTCTATAGAATGCAGTACAGGTAAATGATACAGGTCAGTATGATGCATACGTTACGCCTGTTGAGGCCACCAAGGATAACACGTACAATGCATATACAATTGCCTCCTGCAACGCGTACGAAAGAATCTCCGCCTACAATTGCCTTGAGGAACGCTTACCCATCTGCCGGTGAAAGAACCTCCGTCTACAATTGCTTTGAGGAACTGTCACCCATTTACCGGCAAATATACCCTACTGGTATTGTAGTAGCGTGTAAATAAATATAAAGAGACAACAGTGGTGTTCATTGTAGTCCACCAAACCGCACATAGCTTTTTTTTAGTAAATGAACATTGTGTTTTTTAGGTGGCTGTAAACATAACATAGCATTTCCAATCTGATTACATTGTCAAAGCGAGGAGCCAGCACCTACTTCCGTGACCAGTTATTGGAAAAAGTCAAAGCTGTCAGCAGTGAATACTTCCTTAAAGTTTATTAGATGAAGAGATTTGAGAAGACAAGCAATGCTAACAATCACCTTAAGGGATGATTCATTTCTGCAGACTGTAATGAGCTTAAGCTAAGAATTAAATTAAAATGAAAGTGTATTAGGGAAAAATTATAAAAAGTTTGGCCCTTCAGAAAAACTTTCACTGCATTACATGTGTGAAAGTTATTTCGAAAATCTGAAAATAATTGAAGTGCCCAATGTTGACATTTTTATGCACTTTTGTCAAAGTAGCACGCCAATATACTCGATCAGATTAACTAAGGAAGATACACAAGAACAAGCTAAATCTACACTTTGGCATGAGCTTCGATACTGTCGAATTACAGCGTCAAAGGCATATGAAGCTCTGCACTGCAAGACATTGGACGGAACTTTGGTTGAAAGTTTGTTTGGTGCGTGGAAACAAAAAAGACAAAGTTGCAATGAAAAAGGTCGTAAACTAGAAAGTGAAGTTATTAAAGTAGTGCAAAAGAAAATAAAAGAAAAAGTTAGTAAGTGCGGACTAATGTTGTCTTCACAATATCCGGTTTTAGGAGCATCACCAGATGGTATATTAGACTCATATGTTGTAAAAGTTAAGTGCACATTCTCTGGCATAGCAGTCAATCGATATGTCAGTAATAACTGTGAAATAACAGCAAAATATGCAGCCCAGGTACAGCTACAGATGCACTTCTACAAAAAGAAACGTGCTATTTTTTGTGTGGCAACCAGTAATTTTGAAAATTCAAAAATGTCATATTTTATGTGGATTCTAATGAAAACTACTGTTTGAATTTATGTCAAAAGTGCATCTTATTTTGGAAGGAAGCTGTTTTTCCAAAATTGAAAGCAAACTATTAAGTCTAACTAAATGAGTTTTTTCAGTGTATTTTTAATGTATGTAATATATGACATTGATATGCATTTTGTTGGCTTTCTTTTAAATCGTCTCTTAAAATACCTATCGACAAGTACACAACAAAGCAACTGTAGGAACGAATCAAAAAGCAGTCATTTTACATCTGAATTTTTATTATGTGGTCTTCTAATTTATGATTCCCCAAACTATAATTATTACATGATCCATTATTGGAACTAGATGATTATCCACGCAAGCATGAGGTAACAACCTATTAAACTCACGAAGGCGTCCGATAACTCTTTCGATGTGTATCCGAAGTGCAGCTATTTGCTTAGTTAATTTAACTTTCGAAGTACTAACTGAAAGGGGTCGAATAACCTTAGAACATTGAGCTTCAAGACAGTGTGCGATATTTTTAAATCCTCTATCTGCCATTATGGCTGTTCTTGTTTCCACTTTATTTAAAAAACCATATTCTTTAAAGATAGTTTCATCAGAAGTTCTACCTTCAAAACTTTCCGTAACAAAATTGACCTGTTCATCTGGTGTACAGGGTTATTCACTATAAACCCACCTTTTAATATTGTTATTATTGCCCCTAGTATACGAAGTTTTTCTGGTTTATTATAAACCATTTTAGTGATTTAATTAATGAAATGTCAATTATCAAACACAACATTTGTCATTTACATGGCTTACTTTAGCAATGTTAATTAAGTAACTGTGTTATTCTACTATTAATAACTCAAAACGGTTCAAGATAAGACAACATATATGATATATTTTTGAAATCAGAAAAAAAATCTCTTCAAAACTGTAATATTATACAAAGTGTTACATTAAGAAAATACATCAAATTTTTATTGCCTTGTAAACGGCGAGTAACTCAAGTATTGATAGCATTTTAAGAAAATTCAGTTAGAACCATACAAATTTCATATATAACTTTTTTTTCTACGAGCAGTAATAACTATAATAAGGGGTGGGTAATTTATAGTGAATAACCCTGTACATAAAATTAAAAGTTTTAACGTGTTACATTTATAATAATCGGACCAAGTTAAAGCTTGATGCACAGCGTTGCTGGGGCTTTCAATTTTGATCTCCAATCAATCTACAATAACAACTACATTCATGTATCTTGTACGAAACGGTATAGACAAATGTAATCGAATTTGTTTTCTAGAAGGCCACAAGATTAATTGTTGCATTAAAGCGGGCAATTTTCCGATCACGTTCGAAAATATTCTGCTGGCTGTTGTTGAAATTTCAAAGTTTATTCCTAGTAAACTAAACGGCTCATTTAACAGAATTTTTTAAATAATTAAAAAAGTATGACAGATTGGAACGTTAAGTTTTGTGGATAACAAACTGGTTATATAAAACCTTTTCTTTAGAAATCCTGTGAAACACTTTGGTTCTCTTTTGGGTCGCAGTTTCTGTGGCCTTTAATTAATGTTTTGAACTCGTCCTTTGTTTCATTTTCTTCTTGAGAGTAACTGTCCCCGATTCAGAATCATTTTCAGTTTCTTTATAAGCACTTTCTTCACTTTTATTGAATTCTAACGATAAACTTTATTCTGAAAGTAGATAAAAAGTTCTTCTAGGTTTCTCTAACAAATTAATTTTTTCAAATGGAGAAGTGGTTTGATTTATAAACGGAATTGCAAACGGAAATAAAGCAACTGTCTTGCCTCGAGTAACTGACATAGTAGATTTGTTATGGTAGGACGGTCAAATATCCATTTGCACCCTCTTTTCATTTAAAAAATTATTGTTACACGACATTCTACTAACTTTACTGGTTGCTGTTGATGATAGTAACAATTCACCATTAGTAGCTTCCATTTGAATATTCCGACAAAAGTGACCTCCTTCGGTCGAAGCTGCATTCTCTTGCGATAATGAGCTCCCAGGAGATGTTGATACGCCAGCCCATTTCTCTGCTTGTTTCACCAGCTATCTCCGTCTTCTTATTGCAGCAGTAGGACTTTTAAAAGTATTTAGTATATTGCTTTTTTGACAATCAATTTTATGAGGTATAACATTTTTCTTTAGGTAGTATCTTGTTACTTTTTCAATTATTTTGTACTGCCAATAATTCTTCATATCTTCCTCAATCTGCAGTATGAAAATAAGCATTTATTATAATTGAGTCGCTATATTTACAAACGTGCTATATTTTTTCTTGCAAGTCAGTAAGATATTCTAAAAATCAAACAAACGGCTAAATCTTATAAAACACTAGTCTTGAATTAAGACAATAATTGGAAAATAAGGGTAAATTTAACCTAACCTCCGGGGACGTGTTTATAAGAAAGCTTTATTAAAAGGTTTACTATTAATACTTACGTTAAAATGATCTTTGCAGTAGTGTAAAAATGTTTTTTCAGACAGTGGAGGATACTTTTTGTAATCCCTTTTTATAGCAGTGCACCATTTCTTACAAGCGGCGAGCTGTCGAAGCACTGTAAAAATATTTTATTTGGGATTGTAACGGTTGTATTGGTACACATCGGTACTAAACAATATCTAGAAGGTAATTTACTAGTCATCCTGTTTGCAAAAATACTCTTGTTTGTTCACTTTCACACGAAATAAGTGGTATTACTGCTGTGTGTAGAACGTACACGTTTCCTAGCTTGTGACATCATGATCGGCAAAATCAATCATGGAGCGTCCTGAAAACAATGGCGATGGCGGCAATTTATTTAAATTCATAACGTGATTTATTTAAATTTATGATCATTTTTTCAGTTTTTAGAAAACGTATCGTTTATCTCTTGGCACCAAACAGCTTTCCTGAAATTTGTATGAATATTGGAGACATGTGAAAATTTTTGATTTAGTACTTATTTAAAAAAAGATTTTTCTCTACATAATCCCTTCATCATACCC
The DNA here is from genome assembly GCA_030710515.1 of Abscondita cerata. Lineage (NCBI taxonomy): Eukaryota > Metazoa > Arthropoda > Insecta > Coleoptera > Lampyridae > Abscondita > Abscondita cerata. Next base: position 177,327 of record JALBCR010000860.1, on the reverse strand, counting down.
TTTCTTACTGCAATGTTATGAAAAGCCTACATTTCTCCTGTATAAGGAGAATGTTACCCTCCTCGAAAGAGGTTGCGAACAAGGTCATCTTAATATAGTCCACCAATATTAAGTTTAACAATTCATACCGTTATTGAATGCTTGCTCTCTCGGTTTTTAACATTCGGTTCCTCGATGACGCCACATTAGGCGGAAAGGCGGATACAATTCTAAATGACTTCCTTTTTATAATGGAAAAGTTTAAACATTTGGAATTGAAAATCAATTAAGTTAAATGTGACCGAGCGAGATTCCTACGGAGAGACATGGACATTATCATTGGAGAAGTTAACCTAGCTTGCCCTTCTATCAAACTGCCGGATCTAGAAAGTTTCTCTTTACTTGAAGTCTCCATGATCATGTTACGTTACTGGCACCCCACTCTGCCTCTTTCTTATTTTTCATTGGTTGTTGATTCCGAAGCTATGGCTTTTTCAGGACAAGCTTAAGAGATTTGACTTAACTCCATACGAACAACTTCTTCATCAGTTTTTAATATGCACTTTGATGACAATTCTTGGAGACAACCTTCTCTCTCTATACACTTTGGGAGATAGTACACGTCCCTTGTGATCATCTAGCTTTTTTTCGTCCTATTTTGGATGCAAATGTTTAGTTAAACAAATCCTTAAATCAGACGACTTAGACAAATCAGCAGACATACCAACCTAAACCACATTATGTACAAAGCTCTCAGTTCTGCTGGATCCCCAAATACTTTAAAACCATTAAGAACATGGTTTGAAGTTTATTCTTTGGCAAAACGGTTAAGCTCTTATCTGGAATGCAATCTGGATACACTAGCTCTTTATAACCTTGCTTTGACCAACACTTTGGCTGGAACTTTGCGTATTAAAGTCGTTAGCGCTGGGTACTTTTAAATAAATTACAACACAAACTTCTGTCGAGAAAGTCTCGGAGTTTCAAAAATCAAAATAAAAATTAATTAATCGATTAATTGGTTTTCTATTTTTTCATAAACCGGACTAATTCGAAATTATTTGATCGGAGTGGTGTTATTTATAATAGCGGAGATATGAGTAGGTTTTGCCCATAATCTGTCGATCCAAACAATTGTTAACCTACATAAATTTTATAATTCTTGGAATATGTAGGTACATTGAATTATACACAACTTTTGTTTAAACTTTGGTCCGATAAGTAATTACTAAGATATGATAATCGCGTGGCAGTATCTCTAAAAATATTAATCATACGAAAAAGATTACGACAAAAAAGTTGTTGAAGATTTTATAGTCTATAACCTAGGCTACATCTGTAAAGAGTAAATTATGGCTAGAAGTAGCTGCTTCCGTTTTGCCAAATTTAAAGTACTGTTGAAAAAAATAACGAATGTAGGTTATATACAATTTTGACGAGTAAGACACAATCCAGATCAAACGCCATGGAAAAACTAATTTTATTTGTGTTTATGTCACTACTATGCCACAATTATTTGCGTTCGTTACATGCGACTTAGTCTTGGCGACGGCGAGCTGGTCGCCACGACGAAAACTCAGATGTAGCCTAGCCCTTACTTAAATTATTTTTCTGATACACAAACTGTTTTATGGATTTTCCCTAAAACAGTTACATTTATCGTATCGGTTTTTCTTTGCATACTTTCTATCAAAATTTTGCAAGTTGCAACGCACTTTCTGTAAGTTGTTTATTTTATTTTTTTAGCAAAATGTTTTATGTCACCACACACTATCAATACTCATTTACTCGTTGTAGCACGAAAACTTTTTATTAAAAAATTTCAAGCCAGAAAAACATCAGCTACAAACAACACTACGTGATGTGGGTAATGGAACATTTACGCAATACATCACTAAGCTTTCTCCTACCGACCATTTTGTGTGGAGAGCAATAAAAAAATAAAAAAGACTAACTATAGCAATTCCTCTAATTAGGAAACAGGATAGTAATTGGGTTAGATCGGATAAAGAAAAACCAGATATATTTGCAAAGCACTCTTACTTCCACTGAAACCGTTTTGACCAATTGAAGTCTGGAGCCAAATAAAACTAATTAACAACAATAAAGCCCCAGACTATGATCTTATAGTCTTTGAGAAACTACTACTTAAACGAATTCATGAAACAGTCGACTTAAACAACATAATTTCTTTCTCTCAATTTGGTTTTTGAGAAGGTCATTCAACAGTTCAACAAACTCATCGGAGTTCCACAGGGCAGCGTGTTGAATCCACTCCTATACCTCATATATACAGCAGACCTTCCAAATACACCAAATACATTAATGGCAACTTTCGCTGACGACACAGCTGTCTTGGCAGTCAATGACAACGCGGAAGTAGCAGAGACACCTTAATCTACTGGTTCAGGAAGTGTACAATTATTGTTAATAATACCAAATCGACACAAGTGACTTTTACCAACAAACGTACAGTCTGCCAGCAAACAACAATCAACAACACTTCAATACCAGTAAGAACCAAAGTCAAATACCTTGGGCTGCATTTTGATCATATACTTACATGGCAAGCACATATCAATTATTGTTTAGATTAGTTGAAGAAAAAATTAAGAAGAAGTGCGTTTTAGCATGTTGAGCGATGACGTCAGTTCCATTAGGTTTTTTGATTGTTTGGTAATGACAAACTCCCAAACTAAACATAAATTCAAATAGTTAATAACGAGTGTCAAAACAAAAAACTGTGTTAGGCAGGCATCTTCATTTAAACGTGACATAAATATAACCTAAAAATTGACAGAGATGAATACCTACTTTTTTAGATATATCGAATTCTAACCTAAACTTTGTATCAGTTTTTTTTATTTGAACACCCATTATAAATAAAAATTGCTATATAGTACTTCACGCTATATTCACGATAAAGGTTGTGACGTCAAGTCAACGAGAGAGAGTTCTGTGTATTTGAATAAATGCCAATACTTTTGATAGGTTTTTCTACACAGCAAGTAATTGTATAGATTTAAAATTTGTATATTTAATTTTAAGACTAGTTTGGACGTTATGACAATACTTCAACGGTTTTTCATTTTTTTGTAAACTTATTTATTAATTATTAATAAATGTCTGAAACGCGATATAGATCCAACAGCGTAGGAACATTAAGCGAATTTATAAACAAAAGAAAAAAAACAGATCAAGAAGATCAACCAGAAAAAGAAATAAAAAAAACAGCTTTCAAAAGAAGCAACCAGCACAAACAAAGCCATAGAAACTATAAATAAACAACTTGAAAAATATAGAAAAGAAATAAGAGCTCTAAAAGAAGATGCCATAAAGAAAAAAGAGAAATAGAAAGAAGAAACAAACAAATTGAAGAAAGAAATTGAGAAAATGAGGGAAAAATTAGAGAAACAAGAGGAGAAAAGCAAAATTATATAATAATAAAAGGAAAATATTTTAGAAAATAAAACAAGGAGCTGGAAGTAAAGGAATGTCTAAAAACAGAACTAGGAGTTGAAATAGAAATTAACGAAGCATACCAAGTGGAAAAAAAAGATATGAATATAACAATTGTAAAATTAGAAAAGTGAACAAAAATTGATATCTTGAAGAAAAATACAAACTGCGAAAATGAGAAATTTACGTAGATTGCGACTTAACAAATGAAAAACAAAAAGTACAAGCAGCAATTTGTAAAATAGCTAGAGAACAAAATAACAGAGGAAAAAAGACAAAAATAGGATATATGAAGATGCAAATTGATAGAACCCAATACGAATGGAAAGACGAAAACAGACAACTAACAGAAGCTCAAAACCAAATGACAAAAAACTAATAAAAAATATAAAGGACGCACTAAATTAAAAGCTAGGTTTTTTACCCTTCCGTACTCTTGCCTCTTGACTGATTATCCCAATTATCTCAAACGGCCACGATTGTTCCCTATCATGCGCGTACGCCTCTGATGACAAACGAGGGCAACCAAAATTCAATTTCATTGACTCTAAATTAAAATTTCATCCCAAAGTGAGTCAAAACCGACACTACTTATCTCTGTATTTGTTGTGATAAAGCAGACATCGACGGCACATTTTAGATTTTTTATTTCTCTAAAGACTTCTTACTGTAGTCTTGTTTTGATATATTTGATATTCTAATTTTTTAAGATCAATGAGTGTTGAGGCATCTAGTGTCGTTTTGTGTTAACGTAACACGTTCAAAAATGAATTCTCATTAAAGCGTCGATCTGTCAACAAAGTTATTTTAAGATTCACTCCATTAGTAGGAATAGTATCAATAGAGTGAAAACACTATAGCACAAATAATTTTATTTAAAATTGTAATTAATTTTACTTTCTGCTTACAATGTCATATGCTTCATCATCATGTGCACACAAAAACAAAACTTCAACTTATGGTGACGTTTAATATTTAAGCAAAAATTAAAACAATTATTTTAATTATGTAATACCAATTAATAATACATTTATGTTTAATTTAATTTAAAAAGCAAAGTGCTGTAAACTTTTAAGAACTTGAGTAAAATTTATGAACTTAAAATTTCTAAGTTTTGCAATTAACTAATTTAGTTGTGACAGTTACAGGTTTAGCTTTTCTTTAGTATTAATGAACTACATCTCCTCGACTTTCTTCTAGTGAGGGGGGGCAATTAAATACAAAAACTATAGTGTGATTTTGCCGACGAAATCGAAGCAAGATATTTTAATTTTTATATTATATATATATATTTATTAATTAGAATAGAGTTTTGTTTTTGTTTTAAATTTAGAATACTTGTAATTTTATTAGTCTTTTGAATTTGTAAATTGTTTATGTAACGGCATGTCGTAAAGGTGCATCGCTATTACTATTTTATTAATCAAGTGATACCTACATATTTGCGTAGATCAGTTAAAAATTATTTAAATGATTATTTTAAAAATTGTTTTTTTGCAAACAATTTTTTTGAATGAAACAGTTCGATAAGGAAACACAAAATTGAAAAAACATAACCTCCAATTAATATACCAAAAGTACCTTCTACATGCACCCATTCTAACTTCATCACAACTGGATGAGATTCTTGGGTTTGTGATGCTCTGTAATAGGCAACTATATTTTGCACCCTTAGATTCATGTGATATTGGGTAGCCTAAAAACAAAAAATGCTTCTACTAATTCAAACACAATGTTTATTACCTTTTCTTCCCAATACTTGATCAAACCTGCTTCGTTTAAATTAAGAATTAATAAATCAAGAGGAATCAGCAGCGGTGAACTTTTTCTGGCCATAAGTACACAGTATTCCCAATATAAATCTTCTTTCATTAAACGAAAGTTTACAACAATATCCTCAGTAATATAACTTCCAATAGCAAATTGTCCTGAAGGCAACCTTTCGATTGAAAATGCAAACTTGTTGGCTTTGGTAAATTCTTTTAAATTTTCTTCAGAAGTTGCAATGAATTTGTGCAATAATGTAATGTATTGCTCCTGCAAGAAGTAAACGTTTACCCAAACCTTTCTTAAATTCAAAAAATGTACCCTTTCTTCTTCTAATATGGAATAAATCCAAGCATCTTGTGTTGCTCCCCAATTGAGATCACTACTAGCTAAATCCGCCACATTGTTAATTACTCCCGAATATCTAGGAATTGTCATAACGCTAGCCAATCCACTGCTGTAACAAGCACTTATAACTAAACTGTATAAAAAAATACTAAACATATATTTAAAGGCAATGTCGACATATTTTTTTGTAGGAGATATAGATTGCATCAAAAATATTTTTGTTATTCTTATTAAACACTGATTAAAAATGATTCGATAATTAATGGTTGTGGGTTGTTTTTTCTTAGAACGACGATTTTTTCTGAAAAACATTTTGTTAAAGAATCTTTCTGTATTCTGTACGAATATGTACATTTCTAGATTTTGCTTCGTGATGACTGACGTAATTGTAATGGTTGCAGTTGAAATAAGTACAAACGATATGCAAAAATATAACCACATTTTTTTAGAGAATGGCATAAGAGGCGTTATCCAACCCGCTGCTAATCTGAAACAACTTCTAAGTTTATAACACTAAAAAATATAAACCATACTTTGGCGCCGGTACTAAACAAGTAATTCCAGTTCGCACCACAGGTTTTGATAAATCTAAGAATTGGTATTCGTGCGCCCAAGTGTATAGAGCACCTACATAGTACAAAGACATAGAAGATGTAGAAAACTTTTTTTTGTTAATTACCATAACCGATGTCAGCTTTATCCGTTGCAATATTACCTAGAATTCCGTCTCCCGTCCAATTGTCGTATATGATACCCCATTCCTTATCGTCAAGAACGTACTGTACGGACATATTTAAATTTTTGGCAAATTCGTGAACTATTGCATTTTCTGATCCAATGGTGTAAGGTGGAGATTTTTCTACAAATAGAATAATAATTGCATCCTTAGAATCGCAAAAATCTTAAATTATACCGACAATACTGTAAGGTTTATAAGTAAAAGTAGCGGATCTTAGTATACGACCTCGTTGATTTAACAATTTAATTGGGTATAAATTGTTACCGTAAGTAAAAGTGTTGTTTCTAGTTGACCATAAGTCTAATGTTACTGGAAAACTATTATTAGCAGCGCCAACGTATTTATGAGTTACTAATTCAAAAATTCCATGCACCCAACACAAGTCATTTAGCAAGATGCATTCCTTTTCAGTAGAATTGGCGGGCACAATTACCAGAAATTCTACAATATATTCCAACTCTGATAAAAGAAAAATATCCATGTTGTCAGCAACAATTAAATACTTTCTAGTGTTAAATCTATCATTGTGCAATTTCATTTGGAACTCTAGTTGTTGAAGAATTATTGACGAATTTTGATGCACTATTAAAATTGCTTGACAACCGTAACTTCGAAATATTAATTTGTTTTGAATCCTATTGTCTTTAACTTTAATATTAACAATTGGTATCGTTGGTGTTACCACATGATCGCTGTTTTCTGTTATTGCTATTAAACATGTGGAGTTTTGGAAATATTCGTAAACAATTGTGTTTAACAACACTTTTAGAAATATTGACGAAATCATGTTTAAGACTGATCAATTTGTATTGAATCTTTCTTATATACTTATGGCCCATGTAAAAACTGTAATTGTATGTGCATGTTTGGCCAGTAATAAAAATTAGGCCTTTATACATTTTTAATGTAGCATTTAGTAATTGAGAGCAAACAAAACTAAAATGTCGTGTTCATAATTTTACGTTAAAAAGTAAATATTCTTGTATAATATATGTAAATGTTTATGCTTGAACATGAACAAAAGTTAAAAAACACGAATTGTTTCCTATAATTTTGACTAATGTTTAGCAACTTCTAAATTGTTTCAGTGATTGAGTTTGAGTTATAATTCTAAATAGTTAATTAGCTATACAGATAAACAGTTAAATCATAAAATGTTGGTTAGAAATTTGGCAAATAAGGCGCTGAAAACACAAATATGTAAAATTTAATTCAACAACGTGCACCGGACAACCAAATTTTCCGCAATATACGAATTATAGGATGATAACATTAACGTCTCAAGTTGGAACCCATGCTAAACGTTGAATATACAAAACGACAAAGAAGTATTGCGAAACAACCTAGAAATGCAAAACCTGAAACCGCAGTCTTACGAGTCTTCTGTATCGTCCAATTCCCATGTAAAATACCCTACGTAACGGACGCTACTTCGAAGGGTACAGTTTTTATTATACAGGGTAGTCCAAAGATGAGGTGACAGAGCCATTTGAGCAAAATGATGTTTTGCCACTAAACCCCAAAAACAAGCCAATTTATATATCGAGGGAACATTTTTTGGCATAATCAAGTTGCTTGTAAATTTCACCCTCTTCCAGTCTCCTGATGTTATCAATATTTTTTCAAATAGCACCTCCATAATTTTGTTATTAATTATGATTTCCTATTGAATTCTAAATACAACAAATTTTGAATTTTAAAAATCTCACTCTTAGTTTGAAAACTACAGCTATTTGACTTTCTAACATAACAATTTTTCAATTCAAAAATTATTTTTATATCAGTGTTGCATCCGGCACAAGAAACCAAAACTATGATCCAGCCAAACGACAAAAACTATGTTTACGGTTCGAGGGTGTCAAAGGCGATCCTATCCAATAACTAAAAGCGACGTTCCTATTGAACGATCACATAAACAGAGCACCCGGTGCTTTGCTCGTGTGAACGCTAACTATAATGAAACAAAAACTATCTACGAAAAGTGACTATTTACTAAACAAACTCAATAACATTTAATCACACATAAATTAACGTTGCAAATTTTATATATACAAATGTAACAAAATACTACTCACGATTGTTATGTACATTGAAAATGACTGAAAATGATAAATGCAACTAAATAATCCCAGGTTGAACATTTACGTTTCTAAAACGTTCTAATAGCGTTTCATTGAAACGTGAAACATAATGTGTAACGTCCCAAAATTGTTCCAAAGACGTCATTCAAAACGTAAAATGTCCGCCCTCAAAAATGTTTCTATTTGGAACGTTCTATTTCAATCTAGACTTAAGGTTATTTAAACGTTGTAGAAACATACGCAAAACCAAATTTGGAACCTTCTATTTAAAGTTAATAATGATAAATAAATAAAATAATTATTCTCAAAAATATCATATCTCCATTAAGTACTGCTGCCTAATTTTTGCCTACAATTTTGTATTCTTAGAACATTTAGAACAAACTTAGTATTGAAATTGACATTTGACGTTCCTGATTAACTAAAGTCTGGCGTGGTATTCTCACAAACTACTATAGAGCACACTAGGTACTTGTTGGTGTAATTGAAGAACCATGCCTTTACTATAACTATAAACTAATTTGCGGTCGGTGATAATCTTCAACACAAACCTACTTGTTGTATCGTGTAACGGAGTCGGAAACCGAATTGCGAATAGCTGTCTAACTTCGATCTTGTATTACACAAAATTATATTGGCCAATCTAAATTAGGTTGACGGGAATGCCGGAAAGGCGGTATTTTCAAAGTCATCAATGTAGATGACAAAATGTCGGGTCGCATTCATATGTAGCGTTGGTTGCATAATTCCAAGGGAAAGTATCAGGGTCTTTTAATAAAAAAAAGAAGACAAGGACGATACATTAATATATTCGGGCGTAGTAATCAGGAAAAGTTGCAAAAATTAATATAAGTAATGTTTGAACTGTCTACTACCAACCTTCATGCAATCATATAAGTTACTTTCGAATCTTGGCCTCATACTTTGCAAAGTTTTTTTTGCCACCAACCTACACTCGTCAACAATTCGTTGTCTTAATTCCTCTAACAAATGCGGCTGCTTGGCATAGACTTCGCTTTTGAGGTGTTCCCAGAGGAAATAGTCCAGAGGTGACAAATCAAGTGATCTTGAGGGCCATTCGATAGTTCCTCATCTGCCAATCCATCGATCAAAAAATTTTTGGTTCAAATATTTACGTACACCTAATGGAAAATGCGGTGGGCTTCTATCCTGCTGAAATTTCAATTCATCCTCATTGTAATTACATATTGTCATTTTTAATGATGTTCGTGAGTATCAGATTTACATGGTCTTGTAACAACTGCAGGTACATGTCTCCGGTGAGATTTCCATGCAAAAAGAAAGGTCTTACTATCCGGTCTCCAAAAAATTCCGACCCATACGTTCAATTTTTCGAAAGTTTGAGTATGTATTTTGAAGCATACTTTGGGGTTAGCATAAGCCCAGTAGCGGCAGGTATGACGATTGACGATACCATTTACAAAAAAGGAGCACTCGTCTGAGAAACAGATATTAAAGATAAAGTCGGGATTTTCGATTATTTTTTCCGACATGATTTCACAAAATTGAAGACGGCGGCCTACCTTGTCTTTATTAAGCTCATGTACTAGTTTAATTTTGTACGGGTGGTATCTGAAGTCCTTCCAAATTCGAGTGATACTTCCTCTTCAAAATCCTGATTCAGTTGTTAATTTCCTAGTGCTTGTCCTACGGTCCAACACTACGTGACCCAAAACTGCTACAGCATATGCATCGTTTCTAACTGACCGCTCAACTTGACCTTTTTTATTATTTACAGATCCCGTTTGTTGGAAAATCCTTAATAATTCTGAAATGTATTTTCTGCCTGTCTCATGGTTTGTATGTTGCTGGTTGAATAATTGTGCAGTTGTGCACAGTCGTGGGTCGAGGAAATTGCGCGTTGCGACGAAAATCAAATTTACCGCGCATGCTTTGATTTTTCCCATTGGTGGATCGGTTTATTTGGAATTTTAAATCTAAACGACGGGCAGACATCTTGGGACTTTCTCTTCCATTTGGGCGGATAGCGGTGATTCACCAAGCTAAAAATTACATATATGTAAAATTTTAATGTGGCTTTAATAATTGCAAGATAAATTAGTGTGGAAATATAAATTCGACCAACTTTCGCCGTAAGTGTTTTCTTTTGCTATTTCTTTGGTTCGTTTAGTGGTTGTGTTAATTTCTAATTACAACATATGTTTTAGCACGTGTCTTGATTTTATCCTCAACTCATATCTTACTGTCTGGATACTTCCTGGGGGCGCTGGAACGAGCAATTGGGAATCCTACGTTATACAAAACATGCCGTTATTGTGCTGTCGCCAACCTTGAAACTGCACGGCCGATTATACTCCTGCGGTTTTGGGTCGCGCACGTTACGTTCCTGCTATTACAAAGGCAACAATCTGCTTCCAGAGCTGTGTAGATTCCTCCTACTCAGAGAAATCCTACTGATGTTCTAGCAGCTGTCAACTGGCTGTCGTTAGCAAGAACCTTCCTTATCAAAACTACATGCATCAGTACACAGCTAAGTTATTTGTTTTAAGAAACCTATTCATTTAACATGCGTTCAAAACTTAATTACACGTGACATCAAGCGGTTGTATTCCTACTGTTTAAGCAAATTGTTATTCGGGGTAGTCTTTATCCACCGACGCTCGGTGTTGTTGGCACTAACTCCCTCAGAGTTAGGGCGCTGTCATCAATGTGGGTTAAGCTAAAACAAAAGGCCTTTTGGATTAGCGGGAGCTACATTCCGTATTAGAACGAGTGTAATACTAGTTTTTAAGTCACCGTGTGTAAGTAACGTGTGTACGTCAAGTTTCCTTAATCACCAATCTTGAATTGGTACGCAACTTTTAATTTGAGGTTAAACGAAAACTTTACTGAATTGTGACATATTTTAACGCAAACTCTAGTTAATAGGTTATTGCTAATGCACGCAAGTTTCATGCAACAGAATCTCTTATTTCTCCTAGATTCTTTGAATATTTTAAATTGTATTTGCTATATTTATATGTCTTTTGTCTCTCTGATTTGTGTTTGTTGTAGCGTAGTAGACCTTAAGTAAAACCACCCAAACTAATACTGCGATTTTCAAAATTTAAAGTTTGTTGTATTTAGAATTCAATACAGAATTATAATTGATAATGAAACTATGAGAATGCTTTTTTGGAAAAATATTGATGACAAGGGGGCTGAAGACGGTAAAATTTAGAAGTAACCTGATTATGCAAGAAATATCCCCCTCAATATAAAATAATCCGTTTTTGCGTTTTACGGGCAAAATTCCGTTTTTGCACAATGGCTCTGTTACCTCTACGTTGGATCACTGTGTATATTCTATTATTATCATAAACATCGAATTATTACCCAACCTTGGTCGGGATCCTTTTTTTCCTAATATATTCTGGTTTGTTATAATTACGTTTTAAAAATAAAGCTGCGCAGTTTTTATCGTGAAGTATTGAAATCCTACCCGATTTATTAATTGATTTTTCTTAAGAAAAGCGTCCCCACAAAGTTGGAGAGAAAATTGCAGAATATGAAAAATAATATTTTAGAATATTTTAATTCCCAAGTAGCACATGGTGTGATAATTTTGATAATACTACTTATTCCGTGGCTGCAAAAGTATTTATGCCTTTCAATAGTTTTTTCAGCATATCAGCAACTACAATTTTACCTAAATGGAGAATACGGTTTACGTAATAACAACTATTTTACTACTTAGTTTCATCGGTTGTCGCAACTGTACAGTTGCGGCACCTAATATTACATTTTGGGTTAGTTTTAATTATGCACGTTTAAATGTTTTTTTTTGGTGTGATATTCAAGCAAGAATAAGATATAAAGTAATTATATTACGATAGAATAATTATAATATAAATATTTGTCAAAATTTGTTTTATTTCCGGCGTACCTGTAATTTTAATACGGCCATATTTGCCACCCATCATAACCTGTAGCTTATTTGACCATTGAGTCATTTCATTAAGTGACAATAACAAAACGTGACTTCAGAGACAAGTATTTAGACTCAATACCTTAAAGTAGTTAAATGGGTACTAATGATGTGTAATTGCTAGATATAATACTATTAACAAATACTGAAAGGTAATGTAGCTTAGTAACAAACTCGTCAGTATTACCGAACTTATTACTACACAGTTAAAAACATTAAATAATTAAAAAACATTTATTTTTGGTTGCAAAAATTGCGTAACGTTACCTAAAATTGACTATTTAAAGCTTCAAACTATTTGAAGTATTGTACTGGAGACCTTATGTGCTACTTGGGTTACTTATAAGGGTGTAATTATGGTGCTTCGAAAACATGCAATTTCTCAATGTAAAATAGCGCCACGAAGCGGTAAAACCGTGACTTTGTTTTAACATTCTTTTTATAAAAAAAAGTAAAGTTCTTATCAATTGGATATAACGATTTTACCACAAAAGGGTACAGTTAAAGCAATCCCAAGCAACGGTAGCAAAGGAAGCTGCCAAGACCCGACAAAAACAGAAAATAAACCAAACTCCATTAAAGAAACAACCGGTACTTGTGAGTGACGTAGCAATAAGAGAATTACCAAATAAGCTATACAGTCAAACCAATACACTAGCAAAAGTTAACTAGCAATAAAATTTTAGTGTTGGCAAATGACAAAAAAGTATTATAGATTATTTTGAATTATTATCAATTTTTTTTTAATAAAGTTGAAATTCAATTGACGAAATCAGAATCATATTTGTCTACTATGGAAGCTCTTAAAAGGAAGAACACGTAGCGTTACACATACCAAAGAAAGGAAAAAAAGGTTTTCTGAGAGGCAAAAACTAATCAACAAAAATTGAAGGTCTTGCAGAAGCTTTGTAATAACAGACACGTCCAGTAAAAAATTACCAACTTCCTCCAAATAACTACTAAAGTTACTAAAATACAGTTATCATAATTTCATGTAGAACTAGAACAAAAAGAAAACGACAAGGTCATTAAAATATCAAGCACCTATTGAACACGTTAATAATCCTTAAGCAACTATGTAAAAAACCAGGACAACCAGGCCGTACAAAAAATGTCTACAACAAAAGGCCCAAATATGTTAAGCTACCAGCTCCTGCAACTAACAAAAAAGAAATCAAAGTTGTTAAATGCTAAGGAAACCACCCGGCAAGTTAAATAGTATATTATACAAGAAAATGTTTATTTTTTTTTTGGTTTAAATTTGGCTTAACACCAGGTGCGTAGGCAATAATGGACTTCACAACCATGGTGTATATACTACTTTTTCCACTACTAGCCAAATTTAAGCCAAAAATAAAAAATAAACATTTTTCTTGTAAAAATCAAGTAGCACAGGAATGCAAATAAATCAAAAGCATTAAAAGTTACATACGTTGATAAACCAACTGCAACTGATTCACTAAACACTTGTGTGGTACATTCCACTTTCATTTTCTGAAAATTATTCGGAGTAATATGTAAATTAGTTGATTTAGGAGCCAATCGCAGCGGTTTAGATTTGTCTGACATGTAGAAATTTTTAATGTCTTTCCAAGATGATTATATCGTATTTAATCAAGTTATTTTGCACCGACTTCAATAAATAGGAGACATCAAAGAAAGAGAGACATCAAAGAAATAATAGATTTTCTTATCGTTTACGAGAAGGTATGGTTTTTCCGGTGATACATCTATTATTTTAATTAGGTTTCGAAAATTTTACTACTGCCCTAACATTGGCACCGCATTGTAGTTGTAGCGTTTCTATGCAGTTTAATACTATCGACTTCAATTTGTCACCTTTGCATATCGTATTTGTAAAGATGTAGCACAAGGGTTGTTTAACTTTTTATATATAACTCTAACCATGATCACGTAGCAGTTTGAGCTGGTAAAAAATTTAAAACCTACTTTAAAATTAACATTTTAGGGCTCGTAAAATATAATTTTAGTGAAAATTGTTTGTTCTCTTCTGTATATCTCCTGCTTCTTAGTGGTTTATTTTTTAAGTCCACTTGGGCTGTCACCATTTGTGCTCTGCTTTCGTGAAGTAATCGTTGGGAGATGTTAACATGTTCAATTGAAGTGCTTTTTTTTCACGTTGCAATTTAAGAATGTTCCTCCGTAATTTTCTTTACCTAAGAGTATTTGAGCTGCAAGCTTGAGTAGTTTTGGCTAGAGATGTTAACGGGCATTTATTGCTTCACCAATATACCTTGCATCATCTGAATATTGGGTTTCAGAAATTGACACTTGTAATTCATTTAGCAATGGCAAGTGTTCACCACTTACTCGTTAAGTTTTTAGAGTCGAGATTTTTATGCAACAGATCGGACCTTCCAGATTCTGTTAACCATTCAAAACACCTACAACCAAATGTTTGTAATTTACTTAAAATTCTTGATGTAACTTAACTCGCCTGGTGTATTTGCGGTTATGGGATGGGGGCGCGAATTTTAAACTAATGTCATTTTTTTATTCAAATAATTTTATCGTGTTAGGTACTTTTAAGCAGCAAATACGTTAGAGTTAATCTCCTGGATATACAAAATTATGTTTTACTCGTTTTTGATAAACAACTATTCTTAGATTCTCAAAAAATTTGAAATTGTCCATTATTAACCTAGGTCAATAATAGAAAAAATTATTAACCACTAATAGAGAAATTCAACTTCTCAGTTGGCTAGGAGACGCAATAATTGTCCACTTCACAGCTAGTAATGGACAAAAGTTGCTTAGTACACATTTATTTCTAAACTTAAGACAAAAATTTATTCAACCACAGGTAAACTACGCTTAAACAACCCAGGAAAGCGTGCAGGAACAAGAACAAGTATTTACAAATATATCCTAATAAAATATCCTAGTATGTCAACAAAAACGAAACAAATTAGAAAATATGATAATCCATTTAATAGGAAAAATAGAGGCAAAGCTAAACATCTTCACAGCTCTGATATCAAAAGTTAATTGGTGGCGTGGGAATTCAAAATAGAATATGCTACTGATTTGTCACATTTTAAACTAAAAAGTTATTTAAACTTGACAGAGTACGCAGGTTATTTTATACAACATCCATACGGGTATTCTATTACATCCAAAAAAGTGCATGGTAAATTTTGACGACTGTCCATAATGAGAAGAGCGTTTCGAGGACTAAAAGCTTCTTTAGCATTCAAGGTACTCAAGTCTCTCTACTCGATAATATCTCTTTTTGTAGTTACCTCGGCCACAAGATCAATAACGAGGGACACCTGTCACCGCGTTGGAGGCAAGAAATTAGCTACAATTACGTGAGAAAAGAAATAGAAGTATGATACAATGACGTAGCGAGTAGAGAATGGTTATTTAATAAACCACAACAATGTAACAAATAAAATTACGTGAAAGCGGTCGTATAGATCTCATAATCCTCTAGTTGCTAAAAACCCCAGTAATCCGGACGTACAACGCAAATACAGAACGTGATGTAATAGGGTGAAAACTATATATCACCTCATCCAGGCATGCCGGCAACCTACCAAGAGCGAGTGACTAGACATCCTAACCTCCTGGGACGGCACACAGAGATCGTTTTAGACGGATAGTTCTACAAGTCCGGTCTTAGAATGCCCTAGATTGCTTGCAGACACTTACTGCCTCCAATGAATGATTTATAAAAATCAACAATTTGAAGAGGCAGCTTCTCTCCACTGGCCAGGGTTCTTCTTATAAGAGTATGTACCAGAGGGATTTGGCCTTGGTGCTACCAGCCTGTTGAAAACTTGCACAAGGGAGTAAATTATCTAAACGCGAAAGCACATCAGTTTTTATTAAAAGAACTATATACCATTACCTAAACAAAAAATTTAAAAAGATTTTCTACAAGTAACTAGCATCAACTTGAAATACTAACATAAATAACTGCAGCTACTCAGTTCACTAAAACATGCAATAAATTAGGAACAATACGCACAGTTTTTCAAATCATCAGAAAGCAAATTTATAAGCGGAGGTAACAACACCATGGTAAGGCTTCGGACCATCTACACCCACACCAAAAATAAGAACTTGTATTAGGCAATGACGCAAAATAAACTAATTTCATTAACAACAGAAAAACTTACATATTGGCTAACAGATTGTAGGAAAAATTCTACCTTTTTAGTAGTGAAGGACATCCTTACAGAATGCACCATAATCTGAATTGAGCTTATATGTTTCATTAAACCATTCGCCCATAACTGTCACCGTAAGTACTCAACTAGAAGGTTCTATATTATCTAATAAAAGTACCAACTGGAAACATTTTAAATTAAAATATTAGAAAATTTAAAGTCAATAATGTCACTAAGAAGAACTGAGAGACGCAGATAACAATGTAAATATACATATAGTATAAGAAGCAATAAGCAAACCAACAGAGGACTGAAACATAAGAGAGAAATGTTAATATCAAAATTAGGAAAAAAGAGCTACGTATAGTAGGGTAATAAATAAAATCACCACGTGGATTGGCAAAGCAGAATAAGCCGCAAAAGCACATAAAAAACTGACAAAGGAAGAAATAAAAGCTTAAATATCTAAATACATTTCTAAATAATAGTTAACAGTAGAAAAAAAAATCGCAGTAGAAGGCGACGAATAAGATCACACAACCGCAATCCCAACATTAAAAACAACAGAAAATCATAGAGCTAGAGACAATCAAGCAAAACTTATTAACTTGAAGCACACGGTGGTATTTAAACCCCTCCTAAGCATAATGCCAGATAACAAAAACAGAAATGCAACATTTCTTAGACAATCCATTTTTAAATTGAACTACCACCTCAAAGCAATTTGCAACTTTTCAGTATCATCTAATAATGATTAAATGAATCTAACTGCTAAGCTACCTACAAATGTACGTCGGACAAGTACAACGAGTTGAAAATTCTCACTCTCACAAAGCCAAAATGAAATTGCGTTTTAGAAAGAAATAGTTCAAATAAAAGCTATAGACAATAGAATTTCCAACAACTTTTCTCCCTCAACTTTTTTTGTATAATTGACATTGGTGGAGATATTATTACAACGTGATTTTTATATCTCAGTAATTACTTATGGATAAAAAAATAGTTCAAAGAATAGTTGTGTATAATTAAATTACAAACAACTTTTATCTGAAACAAAATGTGTAAAATGAATATTTTACTAAATATGTTAAAAATTGAAAATTTGTGTAGGTTAACGGCCATTTTGGCTACATAGATTATGCCTAAAATCTAATCAGATTTGTGGAATTATTAGCTAGGTCAATGTACAAAGTTTCATAGAAATCCGACTGGTGGTTTTCTTGATATCTTGTTTACATACTGACGGACGGCCGGCCGGGCGGCCATTGGAAATAAAAATTATAACATACCACCTCCAATTTGTCGAAGAAAAAGAGGTGTTCACATTATTGATTTATTCATAAGACGTGGAGTAAAAATAAATAATGTGAAATGAGACAATTAGTTACTATTACTATTCAATAGTAATAAGAATGAGTTACATCCTAGTAAAGCTAGGACAAGATCTCAAGAACGTATCGCGGTTTATGTTACCTGATATTTCAATGATTTTTAAGAAGCGGCTCTTCAAACAAATCAAACCACTTTTATAGAGAAGCCGATTGATTCTAACAATCAGATTTGGGTTTATGAGAAAGAGAAAAGCGCAGTAATACGTAAAATTAACAATGACTGAGAGGAAAAAAATACTGCAATCCAGTTTTCCTAGACATCTAGGTTGTGCTAAATTAAAGAACAACTTCCTTATAACTTTTATGAGGTATTTAAGACGTACCTTAGAGCAAACAGCATTTCAGGATTAAATTTAGAACTGTATCCAATCAACTCGGAATGTTCTACGCACGGTTTTATACTTATTGTTTATTGTTGGTCAACCAACATCAAATTATACCATATTATCAACTTTTGCAGATAATACGGTCATAAAGGTTTTATACACAAACCTAAAAGGGATATCCATACTTCTACAAGAACACTTAAATGAAGCAACTTTGCCGACAGGTATGTAAAGCAGTTACATAGTCGATTCTTCAATAATTATAGCCAACCTAACAGTTGGCAAGTATAAAAATTTCGAATCGCCGAACGCTTTCACGAGTCGACACTAGATGCTGAAAAACTTATCACTTAAATGAAGCACAGTGTTAGTTCTAGGCGAATAAACAAAAATCAAAACACGTTACTTTTACATTAGAAAGAAACAATTGTTCACCTGTTCTACTAAACAACATACATCGAAAGTACTATAGTTTATTTGCTGAAAAATGTAACATACGAGATTAAGTCGTAAAATAAAATCTACTTAGAAGGCGACCGATAGTTGTATTCAATATGCACCTGAAATGCAAAGTAAAAACCAGTTCTATACGGGCGAAAGTTGGTTAAAACAAACCTTATGGAAATTTGACAACAATAGAACAATAAGTTTCAACTACCTAAGGGTCAGCGATTCTCAATATTTTTTAATATTTTATAGTGGATTTTGTTGGCACCAAACTGTCAAATCTGTTGTAATATGGGCATTATCGTGACAAGTGGTTTTAAGAAATAGTATTATTAAATGATTAACAAACAAAGAAATAAGAAAATGTATTTAAAAAACGCAACTTTTCTTATATTTAAATTGCGATTAAGCTTCTGATCTAATTAATGATAAACTGTTCTTTGCATAGTTAATGGCACTTTTTGGTGGTTTTTTGTTCTTTGTGTAATGCGTTGCTTTGATCACCTGTTTATAAATTAGTGATAGATTATTGTCCTATGAAGGATGAGATCTTTTGTTTGGTTTGTTTTTGGTGACATGTATAAAGCGTTAAGCATGAGAAATTATTAGTATCTTCTGTAACAGACACGCCTCATTAAAGAAGTGAAGTTCTTATAAAAGTTTTGGATGATGTCAACTGCTGATGTTTTTACTTTCTTAAAAGAAGTCGTACTTGATACTTCTTCAAATGGCATATGTTGACGTTATTCTTTTTTACCAAAGTCTTGTTAAAGGGGATCGCCAAAGAAACTACAGCTTTATACGAGTTTGTCTTTTAACAATATGAATTCACTTTAAAACCTTGATATTTTCTCATCTAAAAGAGACGGAGCTAACTCCTTGATTTTTTAATGTCCCCTTGCTTGAAGGTGACCCAGATACGGTTTCTTCAAAATTTGTTTTTTTGGCTAAAAAAAATGAAATTTGAAAAATGATCAAGTAATGATTGGACACTTACAATGATTTATCTGGGAACGCTTTAATAATGTCAAAAGCAGTTGTATGTACTTACCAAAAAATAGAAAGAATAAACAGTTAGTAGCTTGCGTCTCTTTCTGAAACTTCTTATTATTTTCTTTAGCGTTATATTATTATACTTAAATTGGTGTATCTTTTAAAGTGTTACGTGCTTTTGCCTGGCCGGTGAACTTAATTTAGGTTAAGTTCTTTTCAGATGGCTCTTAGAAAGTAAGTTGAAGTTTGTTAGATAAAAATTGGTGGAACGGCTCCATTATTCCAGTTAAAATGAAATAAACTTATGTTGTTGTGAAAAATTTCGAAATCTATTTTAGGTGTTCATTAAATTGTTAATTCTACATTGAATCTCACCCAGCTCGTGTTTAGTTTTTTCAGATTGTGTGGTCACCCTAATTATGCTGATTTTCAGTTTCCAGTAGCTTTAAATTATGCGTCTGGTAAAATCAGACTTTTTGTGATTAGGAAATTCTATCCTCATATTGAATATTTCTATTGTCTTTTGGATTCTTCTTTGGAAAACACCTTCCGAAGTGCAGCGTCTCTTAAAAGAATGATAACTGTTTTTTATTTCCTCCCAATTTTTCACCAAATTTGATCGTACCTTTCGCGCTTCTATACGAATAAGACATTTCCATTGAATCGAGTACAATATCACATTTTACTTTTATAAAATTATACACTGTAAGAAATTGATAAAAAAACATGAGTTTTTCTACTAAAACCAAGTAGTTTTTTTCAATTTTAATCAAAATAAACAAAAATAGTACAGAAAAATAACGCGTGTATCGTAGAAATCTGCAATAAACTGTGAAATAATAAATATATAGTAATCTTTTTTTGGATTGCAACAAGAAACTCTTGAAGAACTCGTTTGCTACTCGTCTCTACCGCTGTTCGGCATCATTCTTAAATTTTAGTTTGTCCTGATGATAAAAATACAGAAACTTAGTTTTTTTTCCCAAAATTTTTATTTTTGTACTGCATTGAGATATTTTAGATTTTTATTTTATCATGAATATGTCTTTTTTACATTTCCATCATTTTGCATCCTTTTTTTTACTAGTACTAGTATTTTGTATTTTTTATTAGGTCGATCATGGGTAATAAAATTTGCTTTTGGGCTTGATAAAATATTTGGAATTAGTGGTGTCCAAGCTTCAAATTTGAATGCTTTTTTATATTTGTTAACGTTTACAATAAAGCAATTCACTTCAGAGAAAATGACTTTAGTGTATACCCAATTTCTCAATTGGTTTTTTTTTGCAATAAAGTAACAGAGAGTTGTATGAAAAAGTTTTTAATGCATCTTGTTCTTAACTACGTTTACTATGGTAATAATTTTATGAACCGCCGTTTTCTCAATTAAATGAAATGGTACGTCTCGTTTATAAAAGCCTTAACGCAATTTTATGTTAATAGTACCTAAACTGCAACATTAGATTAAATGAACGTAATTATAAAAATTGTACCTATAGGATAATATCCTAAAAAAAATGTAGTATACGGATAATGCCAAACTATTAAATAAACTCATTTTTTTTTGTTCAATTACATTGGTTTCTACTAGAAAATTAAAATAATTAAAATATTGATGATTTGCTGCTTTAAGTTAAAGTTAGAAGTTAGGTATATATAAATGCTACTAAATTGCAAACCGGCTATTTTGCATGTTTTGTTATTACTCTTTTTACGGGTAGGTTCGATAATAATAAGTTTGACAGAAAATAAATTACGATGGTGGAGATAATCTTATTCAGTCATGACGACGGCCTGGTTCGTTTGCCTTAGTAAAGCTGATAATTTATGTAGATTTTATTTTTTTTATTATTGCATGCAATAGAGGGGATATTGTAAACCTTCGTCCTTATATTCGCGTCATTTCACAGGTAAACAAATATTCAAGGAAGGTCGTCACTTATATGTACTTCATCGAAAACGGTTTTACTCATTTTCGATTTTTTAGTGGTACTTCAAACAGCATGAACATTTTTTTTAAATACCGGTGTCTTTTGATGATCGTGTTCAGTAGCAGTGCGTTGTCAGGTAATTATTTACATTTTTAAGCAATTTAATTTACGTCTTAAGTTTTAATGAGCACCTTACTTTTAAAAACAATAAAATCATACACTATGCTAGAAGGTTACCTATTGTAAACTACTTATTTTTAGAGTTTTCTTGATGTTATTCATTATAACTGATGGAAATTCTATTATGGTAATACGGCTCGATGACCACAACCTTGTTTCTTTTTGTAATTTTATATTTTTTGTCATTTAAATTAAATTAATAATTACATGATCTAGACCTTAAACAAATTGATTTTAATATTTAAAATGCAAAAGAATGCATGTAGTAGTATGCGTTTTCAATAACATTTACATAAAGTAGAAAATTGAACATTGAGATCACGATCCTAATATACATATAATATCCATTACGTTTATATTACATTTTTTATATTGTGTTAGAAAAAATGTTACATCAGATATTTATTTTTTCTAGGACATACAAATGTTTGAACATGAGTTTGAAGTTTATTATGATTCAGTAGTTTTGTACGATTCGTTATACATACTTTCAAACATATTTTAGTCTTTATGTCTCAAAAAGTTAAAATTTAACACGATAATTTTAAGATCCTAGATTGTAGGGTGAAATGTAACAATTACAAAAAAATAGTTTATGACACCATAATAATTCTACTACTAAGAACTACGTTAATTCAAAAAATTAAACTTATTTTCTAGTATAAAATTATAGTTTTTCAATTTCCAGAAAATTTAACACTTCTGTTAATAGTACCGATACTAACACCTGATATTTTATATTTAGATTATCATATCTTAAAAAAAATTGCACTTTTTGTATTTTTCTTACGGTTTAAGAGGTTATACAATTGCAATTGCTTTTTGGAAATTGTAGTAACGTGTATTTATAATTACCAATCAATATTAACATAGTGTAAATTTCTAAAGCTGAATCAAGTATTTTAATTCTTAATTTTCTTAAAAAACTAAATTTGAATACAATTTGATTTTATCGTTCTCCCTGGGTAATATATATCTTGGGGTATAAACTGATCTTAATTTATAAGTTGATAGCTTTAACATTTGGTATGATCTATAATAAATACAATGTCAGACAATCACGAGGAAAGTGTTTGTGGCTCAGAAAATTTTATTCGCAAAATACGTAACTTTCTTCTTAAAGTCATTGAAATCAGCAATAACTAATATTTAACCAAACATATAAATCATTAGGTAATTACATATAAATTAGAAAAGCTGATTTTTAAAGGTCTCTTACGCATAATTGCCCATAATACAAACGAACGGGACTAATTTAATTTAAAAATTAGTATAATTGATGGTCAAAAGTACTAACCATGTCTTGTTCAATGTTAACAATCAATTGTACGTTTATGAAAAAAACATTTAGTGTGATTATTATAAAGTTGTACAAAGACGAAGTTAAGCAACTATTTTTAAACTAGATCCCAATATTTGTTCGCTTAATCACAATTGTTCAACATATTAGTTTTTAATTAAGAACAACTAAAATTATTTTAAATTAGTTTTTAATTCAAATTTGTCTGCATATTTTGCCATAGTATCTTATATTTTTTTGTTGTTTTTGTTTATTGTTTGATAGAATTGATCACAAGATACTTCCTTAGTAATTACTAACTCATAGTTTGTACTGGTTAAACATCTTTAAACTCAGTTTTGGCGTGCCACGGCATTGCAATGTAGGACCATTATTATTCAATATTTTCATAAATTGTATTAGATTAGTAATTCATATAGAATGCCTTTCATTCGAATATGTTTTGGAAATTTTTAATAGAAGTTTCTCTTTACTATGGATGAATATATGTAACATTCTATCTTTTCACCGTCTTAATCTATCAACACGACTTGTTTATTTTAAATTGCAGTCTACTTTATAGACTTTATTGTACCTCGATGTAGGAGTCCATTTTTTAAACAGGTAGGTTTCATTATTTGTAATCTCGAGAATTTGATAGAAACGATGCAAAAACAACTCTTTATGACTCCTTTGTTATCTCAAAATTAGAAAATGCCGATGTAGATTGAAGACCTCATAATTTTTATTATATCCAATTGTTAGAATTTGTACAACAGCAGTTACTGAAACTTATTGGTTTAGGGCTTATCCCACAAGAGGTCCTTTTTCAATTCCTAAATCAGTTTTAACGATCATTCATTTATTTATTTAAGATTGTCAGTAAGATAGGCTCACTCTATCCATTCTATGCTTTAATATCCCTCAAATTAACGTAGAATCACTCAAATTTCTACATTATGAAATATTAATCTAATGTATAAATGTGTAAAAATATACAATACTTTACATAAGTGGACAGGGTTATACCTATACCACCGTTATTAAAGATCTCCAAACTGTATTCAGATAACTAATTTGATGAAAAGGATTTCAATATGGAGTTCATAATATACTTCAATTTCAATTATCAATATATCTTAATGGTTACACTAATGATAATATTTAATTTTAATTTTACCTAATATAATTTAGCTTTAGTAATTATTTTTTTAACCATTTAGATTGTTGCACCATAGTTACATAGTATTTAATATCAAGAAAATGATACAAATTATAACATTGATTGTATAAATTTTTTTAAATTATTTTCTACGCGGACTCAAAAAAAAATAATTGATCTCAATTTTTATAAAAATGAAGCGACTGACAATAATATTTTTATAATAACTTGACAAATATGTCGTTCATTTTTCGCAATTATATTTCACGTTTTTGCTACTTGTTGTTGCATACCTCTTTGTCAAAACAGAATATACACTCATTATTATGTCATACCAAGATTTTTTGTCAATTCTATGTCCTTCGCAAAACAAATATAATTTTTTATTATGTGCTGCTTAACAAAATTTTATAAATTATTATTTTAATTATTTGTGACCAGCATTTACAATTCGAATGAGTAATGAATATATTTCATACATTTTAAGAGGGTTCTCAGAAGGTTCAAAAAATAGAAAAATCGAAAATAAAACTGTACCAATAGCACATAATGACTTTTCCATACCGATTTATTTTTAATTGAGTAAACAAGATAAAAAAAACTATATTAATTTTTAAATTTTCCCAAAGTCGTAGTCATTTCAAAAATAAAAAAAAATAGTATCTAGTATTAATATTTATTGTGTTTATTTAGAAAGAATATGGAAAATTAGTATTGCAATAACACAACACTTTTACTATGAATAAAATTGGCATTGTCCAATAAAATTTTGTTTCAAGGTTAAACTAATTTTATTCTTTTAATGCCAGATAATCTAACGGTAACAGTTTCTGATGATATAGGACACGAATATACAATTTTTATGAATGTTGCTGAGTTGTTGCACACACATTTTTCTCCTGTCGTTCTCTTTATCGTAAATATTTTTGTTGTTTATTTAAACGATTTTTTTTCTCTATATCTTTTAAGTAGGTACTATGTAAACTATGTAAATACAACATAGAAAATACTTGTATGCATATTTTTTCTTCACTTTTACATTAAAACTGTAAAATATGCATTTATTAGACATATGCTTAAGAGTTAAATAAACTTAAACGAGAAGATGTTTGATTTAGTTAACAGGGTGTCCCAAATTTGTCCATTTCATATGTTATACAAGTAGTCGATTTGAGTACAGATATAGTGAAATGGTTTCCGTCAGCCTGTGTGCTTGGGTTGATTCACCAAAGTCGACTGTTGAAAAGTTGAAATTTAAAAATTGTTCTTGTTTTCATTTCAGTCAATTTAAGGCTTTCGAAAGTGATTTAAATAAAAATATTATTAAGGTTATGGTAGGTAGTAGTTTATTTGAATCAGAATCATAGTAAGCGGTGGACATATTATAAAACTAAATTTTCTCTACAAAAAATTTTCTGGTTTCAATATGTACCTAATTTTTTAATAGTATTTTTCTTTAACATGGTAATGTTTTTGTTATCAATTTCTTTCAAAACTTACTTTACAACTGTGTTCTTCTTAATTTGGGTATGCTGTCATCGTGATCCACAGCTGACAGAATTGTGGGCGTTGTTGCTTTAAATAAAACTAATGGACTATTCTTCTGATAGTATTTTGGAATTTTTACCCATTTAAATCAATCATCTTCGGTGAGGTATTGATTGATAATGACTTAAAATCACTTAATTAAACCTGTACATCGTTAATGACAATTTTTCACTAATAAAAACATGTTAAAATTGTTGGAAATCACCTGTTTAAATATCTAATATTAAATTATTTCTTATTAAATAAGAGTAGTACTCTTCCTCTTTTTGTACATCATTTTAAACTATCAAATTCATCCTTTCTTACATAGTGTTAAAATTCAACTTATTACACAGTGTCTAGTTGGTTATTTTTGCATCTATAATTACCTGTATTCTTAACCAACTATCGCTTGCTTATGATGCAAACGTTCAAATTCTGTAGCTATTCCCAATGATTTTTGTACGCTTGCGTTGAGCTATGTTACATTCAGAAAGTTGAGAAGAGAATTTTTTACTCGCAGTCGGAGAGGGAGGAGTTCAAAATTATGTAACTTAAAGATAAGGGTGCCAGGCTGTAATATGCCAAGAATCTACGCGATCCAGCCACACGCGTTGCGTTTCCTAAAGTAACTCAGGCTTAGACAAGGAAGAACAATAAAAATTGGTATGACGGGTTCCGTTTATTTAAGATGACTGATAATTGACTCAGTGGCAAAAAAAAAGAAATCGTCCAAAACTAACATTTTCTTTAGAATGCATCAAAACTAAATATTAACGTAAGTAAGCGATGCCACAGACAAATTAACTGTGTTACGTACCCCTAAAACCAGAAGGTTGATATTGCTATCACTACCACTAATAATATACTCTATTAACTGCAGATCTGCAACCCCAAAACAAATTGGTTATTGGCATTGTTTTCCTTTTTAAAAAACAAAAATGTGTGTTATTAATATTCTTTTTTTTTGTACCAGCGGTTGAAGAATTAAGCGATTGTTCAATACACTAATTACAGACAAATAAATTCACGCAGCGTAGCATAATACATAAACAATGGCGTAATTAACAAATCATTTTTGTGCTACCACTGACTCCAGAGCATCGACGTTATCGTCTAGCGTAGTGTAGAGAACTGGCAAATTGGGACCAAGAATGGAATTCAATAATCTTTAGTGATGAACCCAGATTCTGTTTGGGTACGCATGACGGTCGTGCAAGGGTGAGAAGACGGCGCGGTGAAAGACAAGATCTCCAATTTTCTGTGAATAGGCATGTGCACCACACAGTTGGAGTTATGGTATGGGGAGCTATTGCTATTGGAAGTAGGTCACCTTTGGTCTTCATTAGAGGTAACGTGGCCGCTGCGCGCTACATCCAGGTGGTCGTAGACCCCCGTATTGTTTAGACCATCCCCAACAGCACATTCCAACAAGACAACGCACGATCTCTAGTTGCTAGGGTTTCTTTGGTCCATTTTGAGGCCAATCAAATTGCTTTGTTGCCTTGGCCACCAAGATCTCCCGATTTTTCGCCCATCGAGCACGTCTGAGATATTATGGGAAGAAGATTACTCAATTTACTTCACTCTGCACAAACTCTAGCGGCTTTGCAGCATCAGTTACAGATAGCATGGGATGAGATACCTCAAGAAGTAATCAATCACCTCATTAGAAGTATGCCCAGACGTGTTAATGAGTGCACAAGACAAAAATTGCTCAAATAAATTCATTATTACTGGGTGTTCTTCTTTCTATGTCACTTAGTATACAATAACTTGAATTAAAAATGTGAACTTTTGAACGTAGATTTTACGCAGTTAATGCACACCCGGTAAAAGTAAGAACCAGAGCCAACACGAAAAAAAAATATCTACACCCACCGGAGAGGATTTTCCAGGAAATTGAGAATTTTGTGCGGTCTTAATGATAACTCCGTGACTGGTAGTACGATAAGATTGCCTGTTCTTTTATCCAGAAGTTGTACACGGTGATCGAGTGGAGTCGATGGTAATTAAACTGTTGGCGGGGCGACGGCCTACCTCAGCAGCCAGTTGTAGATTACAACTTCTCCCGATGTTAACGCAGAGGATCCAAAATATCCAGTACAAATATATTTAATGCCGATTACATCAAACATTCCAAGGCGTTCACGTCAGGCTCAAATTTGAAGATAAAGATGAAAAACCACTGAGAAAGATAAATTAAATTACTCGATGCTAATTTTAAACTTTTTTCCTCTTTTTTTTTGTTTAAATTTACCAGCATGATTTTTTTCCAGAACTTAACAATAAGATGTTAACTTTTACACTGTATTAACTTCTACTAATTAAAATAGATTCGAGTATTATCACCTGTCTGTGGTTTGAACATACAAATTATAATGTCCGGATATTTCGTTGCTTCAAAGTATGCATCTTATCACAACAGTGACGTATTCCAAAAATTGTGGGTAAAGCTGAGCGCTTGGTTGGTTGCTCTTTGTAGACATTCTACGTAAATGCGAACAACATTAATGTGTAACAGGTACCACAGAGAGCTATCCTACACTGAACAGCGCAATATGACGAAAAAGATGTATGTTGGTGCTGTTCATGAATTTGTAATTATCACTGGCTACTAGTTTATTCAGTTGCATAAAATTTGAAATGGTGTGTTAATAAACCACAATTGGAGTACTTATGAATTTATTGCTACAACTTAATTTCAATTAAGCAAGATTAAGCAAGATTAATGTAAAAGTTTGTTTTAATAACGTACAGTACGAAATTGGTCTGGCAATATAGGTTTTATTAGGCGAGCGGTATCTCTGCAAGCCGCATGAGCGTAAGAAAATTTCTCACAGTGTTTTTCTACGGTGTAAATTTAAACAAAAATGTAACTTTATGTTTAATTGTTGAACAGTATACATTTATTCAAAAAAAATTAAGGTTCAGTAGTATGTTTACGCATACGCATTGCTAAATAGCTATTTATGTTACCAGTGACAAAACGCATAATTTTTTTTAACGAGCGTAGTAAGGCCTACAATGTCACACGAATTACAAAAAATAATATTTTGTTGCGTATAACATACAATATTTTTTCAAATTTTGACCGAGATGTTACCATGCTTAACATTTCTAAAACAAATGTCAAAACAATCTGGCAAATAACGAAAAATTTTACTTTTTGTAACTAGTTATAATAAGTGGAGCATTTTGACACCTACTTTGATTTTGAAAAATTTCACTATATGCAGGATGTAAATAAATAAGTGCAAAAAAATGTAAGTGTGGAAAAATAATGTGAATCTTAAATATAAAATAAATTTATACGAAGCAACTTCGGCTTATAGTTACAGCTTCTTAAAGATGGCACCAAAAAACAGTTTTTATTTTATTTCTTGAAAGCAAAAAATTTTACTAAATTTAAAGTGAGTGAACATTTCTTGCTATCAAAAAAGCAATAAATGAATATTTTTGTGGTATTCTCATATAGTTTCAAGAGAAAAAACATGCTTTACCGCATAACTCCACATAGTCCCGAGACTAATAAACGTTAAAGAACAAATGGAAAGTATGGATATGTTGTAAAAAAACATAAAAAATGTGTAAAATAAATATTTTTTGTAAATATTCTAAGATTTCAAAAAATCAATCTAGTTTTATAAAAATCTGTACGACGGTACTCCCGACCAGTCGTGTAAAAATCTGATACGTTGTAGGAAAAAAATTATTTATTTATTAAGAAAATGAGCACCGCGAAACAATTTGTAAAATCAAAGTAAACACTTTAGTATCATCTAACTATAGTTAAATGAATCTAACTGCAAGCCGTTATACAAACGCTACCTACGAGAGTACGTCGGATAAAACGGGGTATTGCGCACCTAAGTTCCTTAAGACGAGTTGAAAATTCTCACCCGCGCGAAACAAAACTGAAATTGCGTTTTAGAAAAAATTGGTTCAAACAATTCATTAATTGTTGTAACAATGTCTATTTTTTTTGTTTCATTATAACGTACTAACTCTAATATGTCGGAAAAAGTAAAAAACATTATAAATAAAGTCATTATTTAAAAATTTATTTTACATTCTTGTTAGACAAATTTCTTCTATTTTTCGTAGAATTAACCATTTTTGAGAAAAAAAATGTATTATTAAATTTATCGGAATTTATGGAATTTTTGACCGCATACGTGGATCAATGCCCCGCCGTCTACAGTGACATATAATTTCTTAAGGTCGCCATTTTTAACATTTGATTGGATTTTGTTTAATAATTTAAAATTCATTTTAGTTAGACAACGTTACTAGCAAACTTTGACTAAAATTTTAATCTACATGATTCATACGATGTACTTGATAAAACTTTTTTTCAAAAATTGTTGATCCTACGAAAAAATACAAGAGACCTTATTTGTCTAATAAGAATCAAGCTTTCTGGAACAAATTTTTAATTAATGAACATGAAACAAGAAAATGTCCAGAAAAAAAATCAGGTGTGGCTATTTCTCGCTTTTTATTTAACGCTTTTGATTGCAAAAATGTTCGCTCATTTTAAATTTTGTAAAAATTTTGTTTTCAACAAAAAAATAAGTATGTTTTCTGGGCTATCTTTAATTGTAACTAAGCACCTCATATATATTTTTTATTATATAAAAAAAAATTACCATTTATATTTTTCAACCCTGAATGTCAAAATTGGAAAATATTATTTTTCATATCAGAAACGTATAAAACATAAAGTGATCATTTCCGAATAACATACACAATATTGTAAGCTACTTTTTTTTCAACCCTCAATGTATTTCTCAAATGCTAATATAACATCCTAAATTTGTTGAGTTGAGTTTATGTTCAATACACAAATTATAAAAATTATTTGAATAGTCAATTAAACAGAGAATGGTTTTCTTGTGTGATAAAATATTAAGTGCAGAATTTTTAATACAACTATAAACCTCTTAAAATTTTACTTGTGTACCTAATTAATAAGACAAAATAAATATTTGAAAGTCAAGAATCTTGCAAGAACACTATTATAAAGAAAAAAATTTAAGTCGAAAATCAATCATAGAACATTCAGTTTGTGATCACACTTATTACATATTTGACTAAGTAAGTATAGGTAACATATGTAAATACTTACATAAATTGTTGTTTGTTGTTTTAATACTCTATACGGAGCGTAAAGCGACTTATAGGTAAATTCAAAACCATATATCACTGTATTTATGTAAAGAAAAAAAAAAAATATGTAAAAACCGTAATCTAGAAATTCCTTCCAAATAAAGTTTGAGAACCAGTTTGAAAATCGATCAATAAATTTTTTCAATTTGTCAGGTTTACTATTTCGTCTCCGCTACTTTTTTTCATTGTCTACCGGCTCCTCCGTTTTTTCTCCTCCATGGACTGTGGTCTCTTTATGACATTTTTTGATAATTATTTTCAAACCCCACTTCTTGTATTTTTCGATTAGTTCAAGCGCCATGTTTTCTAAGTCATTGTTTGCAACGTCTATATGGTATTGTAATTTTGTCATTTTTTTAACACCTTTAAGATTTGGTCTAGCTTAATTTAAGTTTCCATTTAAATGTGTTCTCACTTAGTTGTAGTGGTTGTAGGCTATTTTTTCTATATTTGAGTTAAGCTGAACAAATAATGTTCCGCCGATCTTCCTAACTCAAACTTTCTTGAAACAAAAACGTCTTCGGGGAATGAACCATGTCAAAAGGTAACCATAGTTGCCAACGTTTCGCCACCTATTGTATCGGGTTTCATCAGGGCGAGAAACCCCTGAAGACGTTTTTGATTTCATAATGACTCCGGCCATGTAAGCCTCAATTCTTCCAAAGTTTCTTGTTTTTTTGCTTGTATTTTATTTTATATTCTTCTTTTTAGCAGTTTCCCATTCAATCTACTAACTGACCTTATTACATTCAATATTCCCCAGTAGTTTTGAAATCATTTTTCTTGATAAATTGTTGTTATTGTGAATGTTTTCCAATTACTCGGGGTTTTAATTTTATGTAAACAATTTAGAAATAATTTAGTTAGGGGTACATACAGTTTATTTGTTCCGTATTTGAAGAGTTCTTCTAAGATATTTTTTGTCGTAGCACTTTTTGAGTTTAAAGAATGACACAATTCCTTGGTTTTTGTGATTTTAACTCTCACTAACTGTTGATTTATTTCGGTTTTTTATGCTAACGCGTATAATCTTGAAAATGAATTTTGAGAATGGTAATAATTTAATTGGTTTACTAATTGATAAAAGGAATTTAAAAGATATTGATAAATAAAATTAAAGAATGTTAATTTGTATTTATGTTTACAAATGAACAATAGTATATTATACACCAAGGTTGTGAAGTCTGTCATTATTGCCTTAAGGTGCGTAGGCAATAATGGACTTCACAACCATGGTGTATATACTATTTTTCTACTACTAGCCAAATTTAAGCGAAAAATAAAAATAAACATTTTTCTTGTAAAAATCAAGTAGCACAGGAATGCAAATAAATCAAAAGCATTAAAAGCTACATACGTTGATAAACCAACTGCAACTGATTCACCAAACACTTGTGTGACATATTTCACCTTCATTTTCTGAAAATTATTCGGAGTGATATGTAAATTAGTTGATTTAGGAGCCAATCGCAGCGGTTTAGATTTGTCTGACATGTAGAAATTTTTAATGTCTTTCCAAGATGCTTTTTGTTATTAAAGATTATATCGTATTTAATCAAGTTATTTTGCACCGACTTCAATAAATAGGAGACATCGTAGAAATAATAGATTTTCTTATCGTTTACGAGAAGGTTTGGTTTTTCAGGTGATACATATATTCTTTTAATTAGGCTTAGAAAATTTTACTACTGCCCTAACATTCGCACCGCATTGTAATTGTAGCTTTTCTATGCAGTCTAATACTATCGATTTCAATTTGTCACCTTTACATATCGTATTTGTAAAGATGTAGCACAAGGGTTGTTTAACTTTTTATATATAACTCTAACCATGATCACGTAGCAGTTTGAGCTGGCAAAAAATTTAAAACCTACTTTAAAATTAACATTTTGGGGCTCGTAAAATATAATTTTAGTGAAAATTGTTTGTATTCCTCTATTTATCTCCTGCTTCTTAGTGGTTTATTTTTAAGTCCACTTCGGCTGTCACAATTTGTGCTCTGCTTTCGGGAAGTAATCGTTGGGAGATGTTAACTTCAATTGAAGTGCTTTCTTTCACGTTGCAATTTAAGAATGTTCCTCCGTAATTTTCTTTACCTAAGAGTATTTGAGCTGCAAGCTTGAGTAGTTTTGGTATAGCTAGAGATGTTAACGGGCATTTATTGCTTCGCCAATATACCTTGCATCATTTGAATATTGGGTTTCAGAAATTGACACTTGTAATTCATTTAGGAATGGCAAGTGTTCACCACATACTCGTTAAGTTTTTAGAGTCGAGATTTTTATGCAACAGATCGGACCTTCCAGATTCTGTTAACCATTCAAAATACCTACAACAAAATGTTTGTAATTTACTTAAAATTTTGATGTAACTTAACTCGCCTGGTTAAATCTCCTTTGGGAAACCTGAAAAACTGATTCTACCATCATATTTAATAAATAAATAAATTCAGGTTATGTATTTGCGGTTATGGGATGGGGGCGCGAATTTTAAACTAATGGCATTTTTTTATTCAAATAATTTTATCGTGTTAGGTAATTTTAAGCAGCAAATAAGTTAAAGATAATCACCTGGATATACAAAATTATGTTTCACTCGTTTTTGTTAAACAACTATTCTTAGATTCTCAAAAATTTGAAATTGTCCATTATTAACCTAGGTCAACAATAGAAAAATTATTAACCACTAATAGAGAAATTCAACTTCTCAGTTGGCTAGGAGACGCAATAATTGTCCACTTCACAGCTAGTAGTAGAAAAAAATTACTAATCAAAGTAAAAATGTTTCCTTTTATAATAATTTAAAGTTGAAGAATGTATTTGCTAAAAGGTATATGCTCCTCTTGAAATGTCCATGAATGTAACACACAAAGAAACACTTTCCAAATCTCAGCTAGTAAATAAAATATCCAAATCTTGATGATCCAAATTAAATTAAACTTGATTTTGTAGAAATTTTGTTTAACGTTTCAACTGTCAATTAAATTTATCAAAATTATCAAATCACAAAATGTAGTCGAAGAAATATTTAGATACACGAATCAATGAAGATTTGTACAAATCAAATATATTTATTAACTAGAAAAAATCGTGTTGAAGATAAAAATAATCGTTATTATTTTGTCGCAGAAAAATATTGATGCCGTTTACTATTAATGAATTGAATGAATAAAATAATTTAAAAAACTATAGCAACCATTTTTTTAAAATAAATAATTTTGAACAATGACCTTAAAATTATAACAATGAACAAAATACATAAAATGCAATAAACAATCTTTAATAAAAAAAATCTATTTTAACAATTCTGTTCACGGCGTTAACACTAACATTAACTTTTGCTTCTTCAAATTCCTTTCTTTCTTCGGCCAGTAACTTTTTAAAGCATTCTCTCCTTCTCGAAGTGTTATTGACGAAATGATGTAGCTCTTCTTTTCTTGTCTCAATTACTTTATTATTTTTCAGTTTACAGTGTTGAATTGTATTAATTTTTCTTTGCGTACTTCGTTTTTTTAAACTCTTCTTGATTATATTTGTTTTAGTGAAAAAATTTAGTTTAATTTAATCAACTTTTAGGTAGGTCGCTTCCATTACAGCTTTGGGTTCCTACCTAACACAGTCAATAATTTTATTCTATCCACGTTTATAAATGCCCAACGGATACTGATGAGCATTTTCTTGTAAATAAATAGCAGATACTATACTTGGTTTTTAATTTTGTTAATTTTGCAATTGGTCACTCGTTTTTGTTTCAATTAAAATGTCTCAAAATAGGTACTGGCATCCAGTGTCAGTAAATATTATTTTCAAAAATACCGTAACCACTAATAAATATGGGTTAAATTAAATTGTAAATAGTAATGTGATCGTGCAATACTTTTTTTTTAATAATAATAATAATAATAATAATAATAATAGTTTAATTGACCAACAGGTAACCCCAATTACAGGACAAAATATAAGTATAATAATATTGAACGTACATGTGATTTTTAACTAAACTAAAAAATAAAAAAATTAACAGTTAATTCAAATTAAATAATGTTTTCTTATTTTAATATTAGAAATATTGTTTATTTAATGTTAAATAAGAGTTCATCAGATGTGCATGCAAATATATCGCAACATACTTGTAAGCTTTGAGATTTCTTTAAATAATCAATAAAATCTAAGTTTCCATTTTGGTATGATAAATTTTTTTGTTTTGTTGATCAAATTTCTCTGTAAAGAATTTTGTAAAAGTATACATCTATAAAACAATCGTATCTACAATATATGTAAATGTAATACAAATTTTATTGTATACAATTTGGGTATTTCTTTGCAAAAGATGTACTACAGATTAATTTATTACTGAATGACAATTTATGATTCATAATATAATGTATGTCACATTAAAATTTATTTGGATTATGATAAATGTTTTTAAAAAAGATTTCAATCTTTTTAGTACTTCTTTATATAATGATCTGATAATGTAAAAACGATATTGTAATTCGTAAAACTACTTAATTTTTGAAATTTAATAAAAAGAAAAATATTATTACTTTTAATAAGAATTGTATTCTTTTAAGTACTTCGTTATTTGTTTTTATTTTAATACCTCATATTTTATCTGTACTAAAAATTTTGTATTAAATATACTTGTATTTAATTTTTTTTTAATTTATGATTAATTTTCAAAATATTTTTTTTTTTTAATTGGGTTTATTTTTTCCGAAACAATATTTAAAATACTACAAAATAGAATTACAAATCCTTAATTAACGCAAGTGAAGATTTGTTTAAAAGTATGGACGTTACCAATAACTAAATAAAAACAAGTTTTAGTTTAACACAAATTCTACTAAACATATATATATATTTGAAACAATTGCACACTTTTAAAGTGTTGTTGTACTATTGTTTTTAAAATCTCAACAATTTATTCAATCTTAAGTTTATTTATTTAACAAAAAACTTAATTGTGTGTGAGAAATAATGCTGCCGACCACCTTTACAAACTAATCGAGGACATTTATTTACGTCATTTATATTCACTACACTAGAAATTAGATGATACATATTGAACACTTTTATGCTAGCATTGTGTAATTTCATCAGTAAAAAACGTAATTTGTGATACAAAAATATTATTCATCGATAACAATAAATTGCACATTTGCTGTTAACTAAATTGCGGAAGTTGATTTATGAATATTTTATCAGCAAACCTTGATTATTGCATTATTTTTAACATTTACTTTTGTATTATGCAAATTATATGGCAATTACACTTTAGTTAGTCAAGTGAGTAATTGGCGAAACGATGCCGGCAACCACAATTATGGGATTCCTGGATTTTGTCCATCCGGTACTCAGTGTCTTCCTTTAAGTCAATGTTCAATTCTGTATAAAGTTTTTAACCATGCTTGCGCATACAGTAACAGGTAACTTACAAAAACGACTAAATAATTTCTATATTCGGAGCTTTTTTTAGAATTGGAGATATGGGATGTGGTTACGAAGGATCTGGATTAGTTTGTTGTCCAACAATAAATAGTGCATCAAGACTAACGAGCAATGCCCAAACATGTGGGACACCGTTGGTAGCCACAGGAATCCATAACGAACTTGGTGCAAATCCATGGGTTGCAAGAGTAATCTACAAAAGTAGTGTTTTACCTGTTACAATAATTGAATAACCTTCAATAATAATCATTTTAGATTCTGTCTGGGAGATTTAAAATTTCCCTGTTCAGGGTCAATTATAAGTAATCGCGTTGTAATAACTGCGGCACATTGTGCTGTAACAAAATCGGAAAATTACAAATTGTAAGTATTTTTTTTTTAAGTTTTAACATGGATTGTAAAATGTTTACAGATACGCTGCACGTATAGGAGAGTGGTCAACAATTTCAGATGTGGATTGCGGAGAAGAATTTTGTGCTTGTCCATTACAAGACATTACAATCAGTCATGTTATTATCCATCCGGGATACGAACAACAGAGTTTTAAAGATAACATTGCACTTCTTGTTTTAAACTCTCGCATTAATTATACAGGTAATTATGGTAATAGATGTTTAAGTATTACTGCAGAATTGTTTCAGTAACTGCTCAGCCCATATGTTTACCTCAACAATGGTCTATTACTAGTAATTATGGCGTGTTGGTTGGTTGGGGAAAATTAGCCGGACAATTTGGTTTGTGAAACTTATTTCTTTTTGTATTTATTTATGCTAGTTTGTCCTTTATTTTTCTCACTTATTTTACTAATTCTCATCTGGATGTCAAAATTAAGACTTTTCTCGCTACCACCTTTTTTATTTATACAATTCAACTCATTTATAAGCTGAGATAAAGCAAAAGAATCCGGCATTAAAAGTGGACGACAAAAGCAACTAAAGTTAATTTACCTCTAGTGGTAAGTAGTTCCTCCCAGCACCACAGTACTAAGTTTCCCAAAAAACAACCAGAGAAGAGATTAAAATGTTCAGGAAAAAAAAACAATCGTTGAAGTTTTTATCACTTTGACAGAAAGAAATAGAGTTCTTAGAGAAATGCTATTCGTCGCAATAAAAACTACTAAACAGACAGAATTTTATACCTAACGTTTTTCACACCAAATATTCTAGTGTTGATACATTTTTGTACAACAACCAAAGTAAATTAGACGTTAGCAACCGAATAATCGCATAGACGAGATTTAAATTAAGCAACTTCATACTCCTTGCAACTTTTCAGTTGACCATCGCCCACGCCGTCTCTAAAAATAACAACATTTGTAGAAAAGCTTCGATTGATTTTGCGATACTTATCGAAAGCTTTTATAAAGTTGTTTTGTACTTATCGCTGGAAACAAAAACACAAACCGAATGATTTTTTCCAAAGTTGTAGTAGATGCCGATTTCACATATCATCCAGTTTTTGAGTGGAAATCTTAACGACTATAATGTTTGCAATTTATTTGCAAAGTTATTGTAGGGTGATCGAGGTACTTTTGATGAGTTTCATAATGTACGCGAATTAATTACTTGAGTCGGAATCGGCATCTGTACGCAACACAGTTTTTAATTTCCGCATAACGATCGTTTCGAGATACAGAACAAATAAACACCAGTATCTGATTATCTGTTATATTTTGTTGTTTGTTTTAGAGCAGTTACGTATGTGTCTGTACAATCACCTATTAATTTATATAATTGCGGCTTATCAATCCTCATTTCCATTGGGTCACCTAGTCCTACCATGGTCTAACCAAACTCTGTTGCATAGCGCCTCATCTCTTACTGTATAAAAAATATACAATTTTTTTAAATCGACTGGTCCTAAATCTTTATTTTTACCAACGAGGCTGTTTCAATCGGCCTTATCTGACGAATCTCTAACTCGGTCGCCGAATATAATAATTTCAGGTTCCAAAACTCTCACCAGTAGATCCATAGTGACGTTTTCAAACGTTAACTGCCAATTTGATAAAATTTGTTTGGCTGTGGAGTACTTTCAATGCTATCCCAAAATGTTCTCAAACCGTTCAATCATTGATTTGGTGTTATTCCGGTATATGTCGAAACGTCTTTCAATACTTTGAAATCGGCACACATTTCATCGGTGAGACCAGTAAGATAACACATTCGGACACCAAACAAATATAACGGTCAATTTCTTCTTCAAGTTTGATTATCAAGATTATATTAAGATTTATACTATTACATGTACGATATCAACCGACCGTCGTTAGTTTCAAAAGTAGTTTTAGGATTAAAATCCCACAAAATATCGTCGATTTTGTAAGTTTCATTGTTTTATCGAGTCGAAACAGTAGTACCCACAAGAGTTTCAAAAGCAGATTCTTTAAATTGTTGTTTTGCCATCATTCGTAAATTAATTAAGCCTTTGAGAACATTTTCCGTTCTGTTCACACGATGCTGGGTATCTAAACAAACTATTACTCCTCCTTCATATTCGCCAACTGCAACCGCATATCCAGGTAAAACTTTCAGTTTATGTTGTAGAATTAGACAGGTATGATATGAATTAAAATCCTCTTATACAAAATATTGAACAAATTACAAGTCGCACTAATTGTACATTCAGAGGAACTTTGATAAAAGTAAGGTTCCGTTATAGCTGTTATGGTCAAGCTCTATGTGATTTCTGTACAGGTCCATCGGTATAATTTTGTTCTAATGGTTCCTGAACTAACAAGTTACGGTGTCACAATTTTACCAACCAAACCAGATGAAAAGTTACAAAATAAGTTTACGAGAAAAGCATTAGGTACTTTTGAGTATACTTAGCAGAAATCCGAAAATGTTCACATTTATTTATACATCGCAACCATGAAAAATTAAAGAATTCTATTAGATCATATAACAATGAGTTATATAATCTGTCTAAACTTGCCAAAATGCGGTCGGTCTCGATTTTTGAACGCAGACAGAGAGAGAGAGAGAGAGAGAGAGGACTAATTTAAACAGCTAAAAACAAAATTGGAATCTTACCGGCAATGTTATGTTGCAAAGACAACGAATTTCAGGGCAGTAAGTGTTGTGACAGCTAGGTGTCGACTCATGTAACGTAACATGTACGAAAATGCAATTTCCATTAAAGGCTTTTAGGACTTTATTATATGATAATGTTGTCTTGCGGAAAAGGAAGATCAATTATAGAGAATTCCAAGATGTTGCCATGTTTTGAGGAGAGTGCATTTGGTCAACAGGTTGATCGTGATGGACGATGGAAAATAGTTTAGTTTGTTCAACTTAGAGGTGAAGATGAACCATTGTTTCTACACTGACGATTACAATAATGTTTCTAATCATGTGAAATTAAAAAAAAAAAGTTTGAGGTCATATTGGTATGGTGTGCTATTTTTTGGGTTCATCTAGCGGCCTTACATTGCCATCGTTTGGGAAGAAGCATTAAATGCAGAGCGTTATATCCTCCTTAAACTATTTCAGTTTTTGAATGCACAATATGCAAATGATGAAATAATTGATCTCGCTTTATGGCATTATGCAAGAATCACACGGGAATTCAGTATTACTCCAACAAAAAAATTTAAAGAAATCAAAGCTGAGTTTGTCCAAAGGATGACGCAACGCATTGAAAGAGAACTTAAACAATAAAAAATAAGTGTTCCTTGTCGATTATTTAAATTTTGTTTTAAAAGAGTTAAGAAAGATCGTTCAAAAATTTGACAAAAATATAAAACTATTTTTATAAGAGTTGTTTGTTTTTAAAACTTTAGGACTATACGTTACAAGCCGCGTCGCCAAGTAGAAATAAAGTCGGTGTACTGTCAAGAATTAGCACTTCAAAAGAAGTTATTGTTACTGGTCGTATGCAACTATCGCACAAGACTAGACTCCACACATCTTCAAAAACTGTCCGACTTTTAATTATGTTGATATTTGTTAAAAACTTTACTTCAACCCCATTTATCGAAAAAATTATTCTCGATAAAATTTTAAAGTTGTGACTTTAATCGGCCATGTCTTTCTAAACTAATCTTCAACTGCATTTGTTTTAGAACCATCTCCACTAACAGACTCTTCAGTTACCAATAGTCGGACTACAGCAATGTGAGAATGTTTATGGTAGAACGTTACCAATTACTGAAAATCATCTTTGTGTGGGCGGAGTAGCGGGGCGCGATGCATGTGATGGTTTTGGAGGTTCTCCTTTGGTCGAACAGCAAAATGGACGATATTTTATAGTAAATACAATTAAATACATTCACGAAACAATACTTTTTTTAAAAATTTAGATTGAATTTTATCTTTTGGATCTGATCGATGCGGAGCACCGGGTATTCCTAGCGTATACATAAATCTCAAGAGATACATAAACTGGATAAATGAAAATATACTGACATTTAGAAACTAAAATAATTATATTGTAAATTGAAAACTACTTCGACTAATAAAATAATTTTTGAATATTATTTATTTTAATAATTTGTAACTTTAATTATACATCTTAATGATTTAATAAATCTAGTAAAACCTTAAATATATTAACAATTGTTTAGTGATGATATATACAAGAAAGGTAAGTAAAGGTAAAACAATTTCTACGTACGTTTAACAGTAGAACAGAGTAAAAATAGTAAAATTGTTATGTACATAAATACAAATTCATAAGATGAACAAAGGAACTACAATACTCACTTTTACTATAGAATCATTCAAAATATGTAATTCACGATATTTCAAAAACCTTTATAAACGTTAAGTGCTCACAAATAATTATTGTTAATTATTGAAAATGTAACTAATGTAAACTACACGAAATAAAAATCTAAGTTGTTTTAGAAAATACGCTCTTAGAAGCAATTGTATGTAAAGCTTATTTATAAATATTTTACAACATGTATTTTATCACAACCCTACTACACTAGAGTTTACTTATGAGACAAAAGGTGTTATATAATTTTATCGGCAAACAAATGCGTACATAAAAAAGTTTTTTAATCAAAGAAAATAAGTAAACATTGGACCCTTACCTTTTCGGCTTAAAAATTACATAGGATCGTCTTATTTTCTATTTGTTAACCATAATCAAACAACATCAATTTATAAATTATTGCAAAATTTAAAACAACATTAAGACTAAGCTGACGAATCACAGACTAAAATCGCAAGTGTTTGCACACAACCGTAATTATTATTTTTTTTTAAAAACAAAATTAATTTTGTAAATGTTATGAAAGTGAGTTTTTGTTGTAAAAAATAGGAAGTGTTTATTGTAAGTGCTAGTTATTGCTATCGTAGCATTTGTTCATTAAGGAAACTACGCTAAGACGATTTTAAAGGAAATATTAAGAATTAGTAACCTATCTTAAATCCTAATTCCTATTTATCTAAAGTACAATATCTACAGTCAATGCAAGAATTGTTTTGGTCTTTAATAATTATCAGTTTATTAATTACAGACTATTATTCACAAATCTACCTACAAATTTATTGACTATTAGTATTTAATTATATATATATATATATTTTTTATTACTAATAAAACCATAAGCACGTTTATTTTCAAAGATATGTAGTGCGCCTTTATCAAATTGATGACATAATACTGTTTTATTTTGCTCCGACGTGTTTACAAAATATAGTCTACCTTAAAAATGAATTACTTTGAAATCACAGAATAGTCTTTAAGTTACCTAAGAAATTAAACTACTGGTATTTAAGGCCACGCTAAACCTTTATTTCACTAATTCCATTAAGAAAAAAATTGATATAACATATATATTAAGAAAGTGTACAGTTTTTATTTAGTAAACACGCCATCCGGTTTTTCTCAACAATCATTCAAATAATTTTCAAAATTTGGCACTTACATCACTAAACGCCCTTTAGATTAAAGGACGTTATGCACATTCACTTTTATTACATCAAACAATAAATTAAAATCTTTATTAATATTAGTGATTGATTAGAATGAACAACCCATCCAATGTGGGTATTTAGAAAATCACAAAACGCTATTTATTTATTTGTATCTAAAAAATTTGTTTGCTTGGCGTTAAAGAAATTAATTTCAATACCCCTTCAAACATTTTATGATTCGTCTTCGTTGCGCAAACCGGTTTTAAATTCCGGCGGCACCTGTTTCTTAAAACAATCGTCTAAAAATTGACCCATGCTTCTGTATAAATGTTTTTTAACACCGCCGAGCCCGTGGTTTTCATCAGGATATACCTGTATAAAAATTGTTATTAGATTCTATTAAATAGTTATGTACTAACTTGTTGTCTGAATAAAGTTCCTGCTTCTGAAAGAGCTTTTACCAAAGCCATAGATTGTTGTAGGTGAACGTTGTCATCTGCCGAACCGTGGACTAAATAAAACATTTTATCTTTCAACTGTTGTGCTTTTTTAGTAACATCCGCTTCGTCGTACCCTTTATAATTGTCGGTTACGTTTGGTAGTCCCATATACCTCTCTGTATAAGCTGAGTCTGTTAAAAAAGTTTAATTTTTTTAAAACAAGAAATGTGTTTAACCGGAAAGAAAACACCAAAAACTGCACAAGAAACTATATACTAGTACATGTTTTTTAGTATCTAAGTCATCATCATTATCCAACTGAAAACCACAAAAAGCAAATTACAGCTAGCACAGGCTTACACAATTTTGCGCAACACTACTACACATTTAGTAACGGAGTTATTAAGGTTTTAATCTGGGGGAGGAGTGCCCTAAAAAAAAATATCAAATTTTTGATTTTGCATACGAATGAAAATAGCTAGCACAGGCTAGCACAACTTTGCTCAATGCGGTTATTGAGGGTTGAGTCAACTAAGCCAGCTCCCTACAACAAAAAAATTTGACGTTTGAACATCAAAGAGCTGAGCCAGCAAACGCTAGCATAAATAAAATTAACGCTAACACCACCTTTAACAACGGAGTTATTGAGGGCTAACTAGATTTAACCTCAATGACACCCGTCATTAAAGATGCGCGAACGTTAAGCAAAGTTGTGTTACCATATATTAGCTATTCTCTCGTGTGCAAACAAAAATTTGTTTGTGAGGAGGCTGTGGTCGCCTTAACTCCTCTAGGTTCAAAGGTCAATAACTTCATTATTGAAGGTGTGCTAGCGTTGAGTAAAGTTGTGGTAACATGTGCTAGATATTTCCTTTTTAGTGTAAACATCAAAAATTTTATGTTTTCTGTGGGAGAACTAAGGTCGCAGATTCAAACCTCAATAACCCCGTTATTAAAGGTGTGCTAGCGATATTTTAGTTGTGCTAGCCTGTACTATCTCAGCTCTTTAATGTTCAAACTACAAAAGTTTGAATTTTGTTGTAGAGGGGGAGAGGGGGCTAACTAGACTCAACCCTCAATAACCGCGTTGCGCAAAGTTGGGCTAGCCTGTGCTAGCTATTTTCTTTCGTTTGCAAACATCAAAAATACGATATTTTTTGTAAGGAGGTATTTAAATAGGTATACTTTGAAC
Organism: Abscondita cerata; assembly: GCA_030710515.1. Classification (NCBI taxonomy): domain Eukaryota; kingdom Metazoa; phylum Arthropoda; class Insecta; order Coleoptera; family Lampyridae; genus Abscondita; species Abscondita cerata. Next base: position 133,509 of record JALBCR010000860.1, on the reverse strand, counting down.
CATACTTTGTATATGCAGACGGTATAAAGTCATGTTGCAAAAACAGTCATTATCTGCCGGTTTATAATTATGCTTATATCTTGCACTGTTTTTGAAATCAAATACTCTTTTGACAATTTTGCCAAATTACACAACCTCAAATAATTTTAGCTATGGCACTTTAAGCTCTAAAATTAATAATAAGAACTCGAAATTTGATTACATCTAGTTGTTGTCAATATTTTTGCAGCCATCGTCGAAAAACTGATATACGCAGACCTGTATATGTATCGAAGTAGTATTATAATGTAAGTAGGTACACTCTACATATTTTTGTACATATTAATGCTTTTTAGAAATGTCAGTGTATTTCGTATTCTTTGTAAGTTAGATAAATTTTCTTTAATTTCTGTCTTTATATCGTACAGTCTGCGTTGGATACTGAACTGGGAACAATCACAAAGTATGTGGGTAACGATAAAATTTATATTACACGTATGGCATTTAGGCCAATCCTTTTTTTCAGCAGGTGCTGGTGTGTAATCTGTGGGTAATCACTGTTTCTTGCCTGGAAAGTTTAAGTACAAGATAAGCAGATCTCACGTCTGGTTTTATCGCTGTAAGTTGGGTATTAGTTTTAGACCGTTGTTCTTGCCAATTATTTATAATCTTGTGCATGATAGTATGTTTCAGGTCTTTTCGTTTCATAGACTTTACATCTACTACTAGTTGTGTCGTTGCACAACGGACAGCTTTATCGGCCTCTTTATTGCCCATCACACCTATGTGACTTGGAGTCCATATAAAATGTTATTTGGCATTTCTCTTGTACATGTTTAATTAGTTCTTGTATCCTCTGAGTTATAAGATCCATGGTATAAATATCTCTTAATCCTAACAGAACACTCATTGAGTCTGTGACTACGACACATCTCCCAGCATTTACACATATTAAACAGTTGAGGAGAGCTTGCCAGATGGCGTACTGTTCCGCCGTATATATATAGATGTGTTCTTGTCCAGCGTCTACGAATGAGATATGTTATTTTCAAAGAAGGCACAGCCCACACCCTCTTCAGTTTTGGAACCGTCTGTATAAATGAATGTTGCTTCCCGATATTTGTAGCAAAGTTCATTAAAAGCCTAGTGATATGACGTTTCTAGTAGATGTTGTAGGTTAAGTATTATATGTATATCGGGCATTGTCTACCTCTACGGAGATATTTTGTTTGAACCCTCATTAATTAATTTAGCGATATGTATATCTAGCGAGCTCATACATTCCCGAAAACGTACACCACTAGGTCGGTTTATAGTCGGTCTCAGCGAATATTCGTTTCGAGCCTTGTACAGACATCTATAGCTTGAATGATCGGGGTGTGCCCGTATCCCTGACATGTAACATGCAATTAAGATGGCCCTTCTCTGGTTCAACGACATTAATCCCGTTTCGCAATACAGGCTCTCCACCGGACTAGTAGGAAAAGCTCCTATGCAATAACGCAGTCCCAGGTGGTGTTCAGTATCTAAACTTCGTAATAAGCGGCTACGCGCCGACGAGTATACTACGCATCCATAGTCCAATCGTGATAATACGATAGCCCTATACAGGGTGTAACAAATATGGAGATCATAAATTAAACCACATATTTTGGGACAAAAAATAACTCGATTGAACTTAACTTACCTCAGTACAAATGTGCATGCAAAAAAAGTTACTGGGTGTCAAAGTTATAATTTTTGAAAAGTTTTTTGGTAATATTTCCCTTAATAAAAGCACGATTTCAACGAAATATGGTATTCAGCAGTTTTTCAGCATAAGAAATCTAAATGTGATCACAGTTCTGATGTACATTGTAGAGGGCGCCACCAGCAGCACTTCACATACATTAAAATGTTCATAACTTTTTTGCACCTTGTCGTGATGAGCTCAAAAAAGTATAATGAAAGATGTCGATTCGGCCAACCGTTTCCAAGAAAATCGACACTGAATCTTCTGCTGTTATCAAGATACGGCCTCTTTTTTATTATGAAAAATTCCGAATAACAAAAAATAAAGTATAAATGATTTTTTTTGTAAATAAGTAAGATTAAATAAAAATTTTGGAACCTGCAAATAACTTAAAAATTCATTTTACTTTATTTTTGTTATTCGGAATTTTTCATAATGAAAACGCCCTGTAACTTTTTTTGCACGCACATGTACTGAGGTAAGTTAAGTTCAATCGAGTTATTTTTAGCCCCAGAATATGTGGTTTAATTTATGACCTACATTTTTGTTACACCCGTTGGAAGAGAGGCCGTATCCCGATAACAACTTTTGTAGTTGATTAATTGCAACGGTGGTAAAATTCAAATTTGCAAGAAAAGTGAAAATCTTTATATCTACACAAATCTTCAATATTTCTTTTAAAAACTTTATATTTTCAAGGTATTTATAAAAAAACGGTATCATAATTATAACGATTCAAATAACACTGTCAAAATTTTCTAAAATTTCAAAAAGAATTAGTAGAAATTTTGTTAAAAGTTAAATTTGTCAAAAATTTTTTTGAACATCAATGTATTCATAAACTACTACAACTACGAATGTCCGTTGAATAAAGTCTAATATACATTAGTATATTTTAAATCACAAAATAGGTACTTTTTAAAGTTGCACTAGTTTGAAGTTTGTAAAATACGTTTACTCCAGTATACAAAATATTTAAACTAAATTCTGAATGACCTTGAACACTTTCTAAAGCTTTCGATTGATAGTACAGTTAACGATTTAAGGTAAGTACCTACCGTAAAGTTTCCAACTTGTAACTGGAGCAACCGCTATAGCACATTGAAATACACTTTTAGGACTGGCGAGGGCTAAAGCAGCAACAAATCCTCCATAACTCCACCCCCATACTGCTACTCTTCTTTTATCAATAAAATGCAGCGTGTCTCTCAGGTACCTTGAATACAAAAACTTAAGTAACTCTCCTTTGTGATGAGTAATTCTGCACTTACTCTGTCACCTCCAATTGATCAGATACTTCCACCGAACCCAGTTTGTAATAAATTTTATGCAATAATTGTTGCCCTTGTCCACCCGATCCTCGTCCATCGATCTGAGCAATGATAAAATCTTTACTTCCTGACAAATACGTATTCCAATCAATTCGCCATCTTTCAGTCACCAGCTGACTTCCTGGCCCTCCGTAAACTTGAACAACTAAAGGATATCGCGTAATTTCGTCTTCTCTTAAACCCGGTGGTAAGTGAAGTCTTACGTGTGCTTGATAACCTCCAGAAATTTGCACTGGAAATGTTTTAATTTGTGGCAAAGCCATTTTTGAAATTTTTTCTTTAATTACAGTGTTGTTTTGTAGGAACATCAAAATTTTTGGTTTTGGCATAATAGCTTTGTATAACGAACTCGATGGAATACCGGGTCCTAAACATTCTAACACGTAATAACCGGCACCTGGACTAAATATAACACTATGATATAAACACGGTTGTTCTAAATTAAATCGCGAATCTTTTTTGTTTCTCTTTTTTCTAGGTGAAGGCGTAGTTATTGTCGATTCTTCGTCAGTCCAATCGTCGTCCCATTGGCGATTTCTCGTTGTAAGCAGCTCAGATGCAAATTCTATGTATGGTGGTGATGTTGAAGGTAAAACTTTTACGCATGTAAGACAGGCTGGAGGTTGAAGCGTCGCACCAGTTCTAGGTGGAACAGAGGTTACTCTGTATAAATGTTGTTCACCAGGTTTTCCTTCCGGTATTGCTAAAAAGTATCTGAAATTTTGTACAGTACATTAATTAATAAGGATAAGTAAAGTTGTGTAAGAAAAAGTTGAAAAAAAAACGGCAAAGATCTTTATCTTAAATGTTTTTAAAATTTAAAACAGTTTTTCAAAAAAAAACAGTGCTTTAATTTTAACCCAAAAATAACAAATAACAAAATTTAATAAAAAAATATTTGGTATATAACCTACTATTTATTTGGAATGTTTATTTTATGTGATACGTAGTTACCATGATGTAAGCATGCCAAAATCTTACATTTTTGAACAATTTTTGTTATGTACTCAACAAAAACCATAAATCATTCAAGTACGTTAAGAAACGGCATTTTACAAACATTTCTACTGTATTTATTATTGCAAAATGGCTGCTAAAGCTGACGGTAAAAATGTGTTCTCATGTAAAAAGTGTAAAAAACTGGTTTAATTAATGCAGCTTTATGTAAGTTGTGCACTACTGCCTTCCATGAAAGTTGTGCAAAACTACACAGGGATTTAAAAAATATTGACAGATCTAATTTTGTTTGTTGTGTAAATGAACTTAAGACTTTAAAAAATAAAAATGACAACTTGGGTTTTGTGGAGAAAGAAAAAAGCATCCCCCAAGATATTATTGAAGTACAGAAACTTTAAATTCAAGTAATCAAATTGATTCAAAATTATTTAATTACATCCTAAAACAAAAGACGACTTGATCTTTGAATTGAAAGATAAAATTAAATTATTTCATCTACGACTAATATATAATGTTAGTATTATACCTCTGTTTTTTGCAGTATAATGCCATATATTATTCTCACAGGGAATAATGACAAGGGATTAATGGTCATTATTCCCTCCTGCACTCCAATCACACAATTTCTGAAATTAAATCATGCCTACCCTAGAAACAAAACACGCAAACTGACAAGTGTCAAACGCGTAATGTTTGTGTATCTATTTGTGTGTGAAAATGAATGAAAATCAAGAGTTTTTTACTTCAACACCTCCAGAAATTGCACAACTAGCTGCAGTAACAACATCTACCTTAATACCTGAAAAATCGAAGTGCATTTATAATAAAACTGACGCAAGTTTTAACGAATGGCGTCTTCGAAAGAACGCAAACTCGTTTTCCGAAAATGTTCTGTTGGCGTATTTTGGTGAATTAAGTACACAATACAAACCATCTTCATTATGGTCATTCTACTCAATGCTTAAATCTATGTTGAGTATAAACCATGATATTAATCTGGAAAAATATGGCAAACTACGGGCATTTTTAGAAAAAAAAATCAGAAGGATTCGAACCAAAGAAGTCTTCCACTCTGACCCCCGAACAAATTAGGAAATTTATTGACAAAGCACCTGATCAAGTTTATCTTTTACATAAGGTAAATACAAAGACACATTTTTAATTTGTTCTATTTCACACTCGGTGCCAACGCGTACTACGCTATAATAGCGACATAGCGAAGCCAATTAGTACAATTTCTTACGGTTAAGTGGTTAATATATCTGCACGCTTTTATCCAGAAGTTTTCGGGTTTGATTCCTAATAGTTGAATGGTGTTTTTTTATTTCTATATTAATTCATTTGTTTCAGGTTATATTAATTATAGGAATTATGGGTGCAGTCGTTCAAATGAGCTTTATGAAATGAACATAGAAGATATAAAGGATTTTCAAACGCAGTTATTAATATTTCCAAATATTTGTATTGAGAATTCCTCAAAACTTATTAATAGTGCACAACCAATTCCGTTTATTAATTGTAATATTACTAATTTTAATGTTGTTAACAAGAAAAGTTGTTCAGTGAGAATCTCAAATTAATGTAAAATATTAAAGTTCTACTAAAACAAACGACACAAACTTCGTGAAGTAAATATTTTAGTCGTAGATAAAGTAGAGTATACTACTCGCAATAATGGCTATTATTATTGACTCGTGCTGTAATCTACAATTATGCACATATAGAACTTCAACCAAGCGCAAGTAGTGTAAACAATAAAAAAGAGCTAATAACTATATCGATGAAAATATTCAGACATTGAATGACAATTTATTTAGCAATAAAGTATTGAAAATTACCAACATTTCTCAGGTCAATTTGAATCAACTTACGGACAAAGCAAATCTAATCACACAACACTCTTACTCTGATGTATGCAAATCGCAAAGTTATATGAACTCTAAGATTAATAGAAAAATTTACAATAGCAAAAAAAAGACAGGTACCAATCACAAATCTTTAATTATTGGCAATGGTCCGTCTTATAATATTAACGATGACGGAAACAATTTTGTAATTACTCGAGTCGTAAAAAATCATCTTTACATCTTACCAGGGTGAATCCAAATATAACAGAAGATTAAATATAAGAATTTGTTAATAATAATATAAAATCTTTGTCAATTCTGTAAGAAGACGTTCCACCCATTATTGACGTGGTAAAATTAACATCTAAATACCCCAACATATATAGTTCGTTTAAAATTACATTTGACCCAATTTACATGAATAATCATTTAGAATCAGATTTGTAAGCAAATTCTATAACAAAAGTGCAAATTCCGATACACTGAAACAACAAAATTTTCGGTTAATCCAATAATCAATGATGATATCGGCATAACGAATATTTCAATTTACTACCAAAATGTACGAGGTTTGCCCACAAAATTCTCCAATCTATATACTAACATTCTTAGTGAAGATTATCATATTATCATATTGGCCGAAACCTGGCTCACAGATAGCTCCTTAGATAATGCAATAATTGACAACCGCTAGGTCGTATTACTTTACTATTATAGAATTGGTTGGAAATTAACTGATTTCAAACAGTTGGTGAATGTGTTAACGCGCTATATCATGTTATTTTTGCGGCAATAGACATTTTTGTACCATTGGTTAGATCTCGAAATTCAAATTATCCAAAATGGATAAATAAAAACACAATTTCTCTTATCAAAACGCCCACAAACAATTTAAAACTTTTAGTTCTTTTGAAGACTATACGACATTTAGTGACTTAAGGTCACAATGTAAAGAAGATATTTCTACAAATCGTCGTGTATTGCTTGTCTACATTGAACAAAATATTAATGAAAATTTAAAACATTTTTGGTCTTACGGCAATATCAAAAAAACTCACAATAATATTCCTAAGCGATTATATATTAATGGTGTAAGTGGTAATAACTTATATCATATTTGTGAGTTACTTGCAACTTACTTTGAAACAGTTTACGCAAAATTTGACAACACTTCCAGTGTTAGACAATAATTATTTACTAACTCTACAGCTGACTTAGGTTATATAAACATTAAATTTGATGATATCATTAAAGTTATGACACAATTGCCTATGAATTGGTATCTTGGACGTAATAGTCTGCCTTGTGCTTTTGTAAAACTGTGTTCATCGTCATTGTCAATCAATCAATCAACCTTTATTTGTTTTTCAAAAAAAATTTAACAAATGATTTAGTTAATTCCACTATATACATATCAAATAAAATTTATATAAAATGTAAACAAAAACCAAATTACCTCTACAGGGTGTTTCATTAATCAGTACAGAAAATGAAACTGGAGATTCCTTGCAAAATTTAAAGGGAGTTTAACATAAAAAATAATTTTTTAAAGCCTCCCCTGAAGAGTAAGACAATCTGTAGCAATGCTAGGTAGCGTTAACGGTAATTTGTTCAAAAGAATAAGAGCCTGTATTCAAGAAAATGGTGCCCATTTTTAACACTCTCTGAAATAATATTGTTAATTTAAATTAAAAATGATAGTTAATAATAATATTGTTATTTATGTCAAACTTGCATACGCAACTTATTAATTAAAAATTCTGCAAGTTCGCTTAATTTATTTTTTTGGTGAAAAGTATTGAGTTTACGTGAAATTTTTAAGAGACAAAAAAGTTTTAATTGAATTGGCCCTCCAAAATCTGAATTTTAAAATTGAAAAAAAAATTAGTTAAAAAGTTCTGGTAAAAAACTCTAAGGAGTAGTAAGACTCACCCCTTGCAGAGAACAAGGGTGAATAAAATTACAAAATTTTTTTTATGTTAAACCCCCTTTATATTTTGAAGAAATCTCCAGTTTCATTTTCTGTACTGATTAATGAAACACCCTGTATATCAAAAAAGAAAACCAAAACCTATTTTTCCTCCTCTTTAATACTATCCTTCATTCCTTACTCTTCCTCTCCCCAGATTTTTTCTTCTCTCTGAAACTTCTCTCATCTACTCTGCTCCCTCTCCTTGCTCCCCCAAAGCTCTTTCCTTTGTCTTAATTCTTGCTTTAGCTCCTGACATTCTTCTCTCATATGATCCAAATTTTTCCAACCCTCCCGCACAATCTACATTTTCTTTTCCTATCTTCCCACCAATACCTGTTTTCGTTCTCTTCATTTCCAATTCTAAACCTTGCTATCATTTTTTTCTCCATTAAGCCTTTTTCCTCCGTCATATATTTTGGCAATTCATTTGTTACTAATTCCTTGTATCTTTCATTGTACCTACTGCTTTTTATCTTCTTCCTCTTTCCTGCATTTGTGTATCCTTGTCTCACACTATTATGTCCCCTTTAATCCACCTCTCACTTTTTCTATTTCGTTCCACCTCTTCCCTTGCGTACCTTACTCTCTCATAGTAACCTTTCCTCTCTTCCTGTCTATATTTTATTTTCATATCTCTCACCTGCTTCCATGACTCGTATAAAATTTCATTTTCTTTTCATCTTTCTATCCGTTTTTTATATTTCATCGCTCTCTTCCCCGCTTGTATTCTTATTTTTGTTTCCTCCTGTACTATGTATCCCGGTGTCTCTTTATCTAGCCCCATCACCCATTTCCATTACCTTTCCTGCACCCTTTTCAGTATCTCCCTCCCTTCCATCCCCACACTTCTACTCCATACATCATTACACTTTTCACCAGTTTTTAAAAGCCACTTCTTCTTTTCCATGTCCCCTCAAATACCCTTTCTCCCAACCCCACGTCTGCCCTAGTATCATATGCCTCTTCTTCGCTAAATCTTTTCACTTGCCCTTTGTCCCTATTGTCATACCTTATTTTGTAACCCAAATATTTTAACTCGTCTACACTTTTGATCTTCTTATCCACCCACCACCATTCTTCTCTTTTTTTTCTTTCTCGTCTTTTCTGGAAAACCATTATTTTTGTTTTTTGTATTTAAATTTAACATCTTTTTTTCTAAATATAAACGTAACACCTTCATCATTCTCTTCATTTCTTTTTTTTCTCGCCCAACACTATCCCACCTCTTTGACCCTTCTTCAACTACTCCTCTAAATCCTCAATATACAAAGCAAACAAACTCGGACTCAAGGGACATCCCTGTCTTAAACCCTTTTTAGTCCAAAATGTATCTCCCAACCCCCCTTTCACCCTTACCCTGCACCGCGTATCCACATATATCTCCCTTATAGCATCCACCAAGTTCCCACTTATCTTACTTTTTATCATAGTTTTCCACATTATTTCCCTGTCCACATTATTAAAAGCTGAAGTTATGCCCAAAAACATCCCATACACTTTTTCCTCCTTACCCTGAAATTCATGATTAACTATTTGCCGCCTGCCAGTCCAATAACACTTCCTTTCTCCTCCTTATAAATTGGACAGATAATTACTTCTCTCTATTTTACCGGAAAACCCTCTCCCTTCCATATCCTGTTTATTAACCCTCGTATTCTTTCTCTCAACTTTTCTCCTATGTATTTCCACTGCTTACCTTGCGTTCTATCCGTGCTTTTGGTTTTTCCTATTTTTTATTTTTTATTGCTTTATCCATCTCTTCTTTTTATCTCTCCTCTCTTATTCTACTCTCTCCTACTCTTTTTTGTCCTTTTCACCTTCCTTCTCTCCTTGTAAAGGCTCATACAATACTCCTCCCATTTCCCTTCATAATTTCTATTCTTTATTAAATTTTTTCTTTGCTTGTTAATTAATTTCCATGCTTGTTCTTCATTTTTTATTTTTTTTATCTCTTCCTCTAATTCTATTCTATATTCATCCTTCCTGTTCTTGCATTTTTTCTGGTATTCCTCTTTCCGAGATTTAAACTCTTCTATGCTTATCTTATCTTTCTTCCCACCTCCATCTAAGCAATATTATAGCTTACGAATCTGAAGGACATCCAAAGTTCAGCAATTTTTTGTATTCTTGTCTTGATTATCTGCTTTCCATTATTTTGTTTTTGCTACTTCTTTAACCTACTATTTTTTTCGTCATTGTCATGACTGGCGCTTGGACCGGTCCATTATATGTCGTCGTGCAATGGCTGTGCTGTTATATTTTATGTTCTTATTTACCTTCTATAATGTTTACACACTTAATTAATATTATTACATGTAAACGCTAGGGTGGGTAAGGTTTGGCATGTTTAGATTTTAGTGGTTTTTCTAAACCTTGAAGTAAATGCTTTGCCAAGACACTATTGCACACGATATCGTCACCACACTATACAGGTTTATACTGATCTTCTGGGGCACCATACATAACACTTACATCACAATACAATATTTGTGTAATGTACTATACGAATAAATAAATAAATCTCCAAAGCAACCCCTTCCTCCGTCTTTACTCTAGTTATTACCAGCCCTTCCCCCTTCTTCTCTTCCTCTACTATCCATCCCTTTAACCCCAGTTATTATCCCCCTTTCGCCTTTTCTTTTTTTCTTTTTCTGCAAATTGTATCCTCCACTCAAAATTATTTGGCATATTTTCCTTCCAAATTTTCCAATCCTCCTCTCCCATCCAAGTCTCCACCATCCCCACCATTCTTAACCCGCTTATATACTTCTAAAACTCTGCACTTTTGTTCTTTAACCTGCTATGTTCCAAAAGTATTTAATTTTTTTCTTTTATCTTACTACTATTGTTATTTCCCTCCCTCCTTTATATTTCCCCCTCCTCACTTAAAAGGTTTTGCTACCCACTTTTTATTTTCCACTCACTTTCATTCTTTCTTCCTTCCTCCCGTCTACCAACAATTTTATATATCCTACTAGTACCCTATTCTCTTCTCTTACTCTTTGTCGTGCTTCCCTTCTTATCATCTCTTGCGCTGCTCTATCTATTTTGTCATGTCATCATCTTTGTAAATTTTTGTACCCATCAACTTCTTTTTATTTCTCATTATTTCCATCTTTTCCCCCACGCTTCCCATCTTTATCAACACTACTCCCTTACCAATGTTTATAACTTCCTCAATTTTTTTTCCCAACCTCATTTTTTTTTATCATTTCCATCCTTTAACATGCTCAATCCAACAACCCTAATATAAGTAACACCGTTATGGTGAGTCATTGGTCCAAAATGAGACCCGTGAACGACGTCTGATGTGTATTGAGTCGGCTAGAAGTCTTCGGTGTTCGACAGTTAATCGGCAGATGATACAGCTTTTGTATCCAAATCTAGTATTTTATTATCCAATGAAGAAAAGGAAAAACCAAAATGGACTCTGTTGGTAACAGTTGCTGGGCTGCTTACGAAGAACCAGATAACAGGCTTATCTTAGGTGGTGTCCTTGACTAAAAAGAGGTGCCAAGGTAGATTGAAATTACAACGTTTGCGAAAATACCAGATTCACTTCGGTATTTTATAATTTTCGAATTATTATCCTTGCCAGCATAGCCATAATTAAGGATCCATTGATTAATTAAAAACGGAGGACCAGCAAAAGAAGCCAAAGAGGAAAACAAAAAAAAGTGTCTGCAATTGATAGATCCCGTGATAGCAAATATTTTATTAAAACAAAGGAAAGTAAAAAAGGTACTTACACAATAACAGTAGTCGAAGACTTATTCCCTAATTTAAATGGGATGATTTTACTTCAATTGATACTACAAAGCACATGTCTAATTGTTCAATTTTTAAACATTATTTTCCATGTATACCTTCACGACGGTCAGCAAATAGGAAATAAGGTATATCTTTTACGAGCAAATAAATATAAATTGTCTGGACGGCAATTTCAAATAACTAAAATCCCTAGAAGATTTTTCACTACAAAAATGCATATTCAAACGCATGAGTATAAACACGGCTGTCTATACGGTAGGGTGAAATTGATCTATAAATCAATTATTTGCGAAATAATACCGTCACAAGTTAAAATATTACAATGCAAATCTAGAGTTATTAATGTCACTTCTGGTGTTCCCCAAAGGTCACACCTAGGTCTATTGCTCTTTGTAATTTTTATTAACAATGTTAATCTGAGCATTAATTCTTCTCGTTTCTTATTTCTTGCCGATGATCTGAAATTATAGAACTGTATTAATAATTCCCTAGATACTTACAAAAGACCTTGATAATTTTTTTTAATTGGTGTATAGACAATGATCTTGAGTTAAATGTTTCAAAATGTAAAGTAATTTTTTCTCGTAGAGCAGTAAATGACTTTCAAATGAATGATTTTGTTTTGTAGTAATTTTAATTTTAACAAGCATATTGAAAATACAGCTAGGCAAAACAAAGCAAATAAAATGTTGGGATTTGAATTGAGACAATGTGCTGAGTTCTCAAATTTTAGCACATTAAAAAAACATCCGTTAAATCAATACTTGAATATGCTACTTTTGTATGGTACCCTTACAGTATGACAAATAAGAGACGCATAGAGATCGTGCAAAGGCGGTTGGTTAAATTTTTATGTTTTAAATTTAAAAATAACTTTAAGCTTAGTGACTATAAATTACTACTCAAATACTTTGATTTATCATTACTCAGCAGTCGTCTTAAATACCATGATATTTGCTTATTTTATAAAATTGTAAATGGTTTATGTGACTGTCCAAATATAAATAAATAAATAAATAAATAAATACATAAGTTAATAAATTTATTTGAAAAAACGTTTCAACAATTAATTTGAAGTAATATTGTTATTATATAAGTGTGATTTTCCATTATATAATACCGCCAAAATTTTCAGGGTTTTATAACATTTTCTAAAAAACTAAAATTTGACACAGTAGTGTAAATAAGAGTTCTCGTAAAGTTACAAAAACTCCGTGTAGTACTGCAAGCGTTTGCCGCGGCAACCATAAATCTTGTAACTATAGTAAATACGTGCTTTACTGGAAAATCTTAATGAACACAAATGCTAAGCAAAAAAGAACAAATAGTAAAACAAAATTATATATACAGGGAGGTCGGTAATGAATGCGACAAAAAGTAACTGTAGATTCTACACGCAAAAATAATACGATTTAGCTAAACTTGTTCAAATAAAATGTTGCTCGTTTTCGTCAAAGTTTATTTTTCGTATTTTATTTTATTCGATAATTTCTAAAGTTAATGTTGGAACTGGTCGAAAATTTAGATAATGAGGTTTTTGATAGAGCAAAATTGGAATTTAAACTTACTTTTATGCTGGCTTACAGGGGGCGCTACAATCGGAAGATTTCTGAGCTATTTTCTCTCAGAACTTTTTTGCACTATGTTATACCGCAATTGTAAGCTTGATCATGATTTAAAAAAGCTATAGTGTGGAATGTAGGAACAGAATCTACCTGCTATATTAATCAACTAATCAATTAATCTTTAAAAATTGTCTATATAAACGGAATAAAGCTTTAATCCTTTAAGAATTGTATTTTTAAATACTTATAGTAAAGACAAAGAAGTCTCACAGGATTGGACCGGGTCGAAATGGTAACCGTAGTTGCCAACGTTTCGACATATGTCGTAAGAGGCTTCATAAGAGCAAAGAATTTTAAACAAACAAACATTTGAAGTAGACTACTAAAAGTCAGGTAATCAACTTGTCAACCAAGTCAAATTCTAGACTGAAAAAATCAGACGATAAGTGGCGAAACGTTGGCAAATATGTTTACCATTTCGACACGGTCTAACTCAGGAAGAGGTTTTTGTTTTAACAATGGCTCTAGCCGTGGTAGCCTGAATTCTAACATTATAGTAGAAAGTTTGAAAAAATAAAAAAAAAAATTTATAGAAAGACTAATTTTGTAATACGTAGAAGCAAATCAACGAGAAATATGTTAAAAATAAAACAAAAAATTATTTGGAAAAGTTCATATCTCCAAGTAGCACAAAACAATTTATATGTGTCAGTCAATAGTATTAACCAAAAACTTAAATGTGTAACACGTTTATAGTATATTAGATAAGTAAATATTAGTACAACATTTTACACAGATATTACAAAAAATACTTGTACAGTGTCTTCAAACTTATCAAGTTGATGTACCTTCTTATTATTAATATTTCCAAAGTCCATTTCTATGAAAACAGATTGAATGTTTACTGTAAACAATTTTTTATCTCCAAAAAAACTCGAAAATTAAAAAAATTGGGAAGAGATAGCTCCAAATTCCACTGTAACTAGTTTAAGTTCAAATTACCTAAAGATTAATGTACCAATGTCCTGTGCTTCCGACTAGAACTTTAGGAACCCTCTTGGATAATAATTTTTTTAGAATTTCAATGGAATGGAAGTTTCAATAGAAGTACCTCATTTTTGCAACTGTGGAGGAAAATTAGACAACAAAGGAAATTATGGTCTTTCATGTTCTGAAGGATTCGGAAGATAGTCACGTCATTCTACATTAAATTACTTCATTCATAGTACCTTGGCATCTATAAATATACTTAATTAGGTGGTTTAAGCAGGAACTGCGGTGAGAGACCGGGTGGTTTTACAATGTTCACATGCATTGACACCTTAGCGAAAGTATATAAAATAAAAAGTAATAACATATTTATAAAATAAATTTAATTTGTTTCTTTAGTTTTGACGTCTACCGTAAGGCAAACGACAAAAAAATCAAAATAAAAAGTATAATAGAGAGAAAGAAACAAAATACCAATATGGGCAAATGTATTTGTGCAATGAAACATTAAAACGCAGAAAAATATATATAAATAATAAATAAAATCACGAAAGACAAAAATATTGAAGAAATTTCAAACAGTAGATGTTAATTCTCATTAACATAGACACATGGCATATGCCGACAAAATTTTAAGTAAATTCTAATACTATACTAACCAAGAAGAAGAACGAATAAACATCGTAGAATGAGTAACAAATGAAGTATAAAAATGTAACAAAAATAATTAATAGATTAAAAAATGAATATGTATTAAATACAAAGGTACAAGTTAAGTTTATCGACCTTTATTTGTAAAAGTTTTTTTGTAACACGTTTTCAAATTTTAAATTGTTAACTTTTTTTGTCTGAGCATTACTCCACCTAATGGGTATAAAACCAAAATCTTTAGAAATAAATTCTGGCTTTTATAGCGTTAAAGCGTGTTACTCCACAAACTTAAAATTTTGAGTTTTGAAAAGTTCAATTTAAACTCTATACAAATAAGAAGAATGAATAAAGTGAAAATTAGTATCCTCGTTAAAAAGAATTAGTGTTACAATACTTTGTTTACTCTGTTTACTAAGAATGACTTAAAAGTGTTTCCACACATATCTTTGTATTCATTTAACCCACAGTAAATATAATTTAAAATTATTATTATTTATGTTGTGAACTGTTTCCAATTTAAAATATTTGTTAAAATTTAAGTTATACAGCCTGATTTCATATAAAATCTCAAGTTTGACAGGGTGTCGTTCGCGTTTTGGCACTAGTGTGAACACCTACTTCTGACTAAAATATCAATAATAACACCAAGATAAATTTTACTGAGGAAGAAGCTAATTACCGTTTAACAATCTCTGAATAATAAGTTTTTTTTTATTTTGGTCACGGACCTCTATTCTTGAAGCTGAGAGAACTTTGCTTTTCTCAGGAGAGAATATAAAATCACTAACCAAGGTAAAAAAATGTCTTCATGGAAGTCGTAGGAGGAAAGGTTTTCATGATACTAGCTGCATTTCCACGTTGAATGACCAGACTTATGCTTTGAGTGAGGTAAAATTATACTTCCCTAGAGTCTTCAGAAATGTCTTTGCTTTGTCACAGAATGGGCCAATTTTGATCGTTTTCGGGCGGAAACATTCTTGGGTACTATTTCATAAAAGTTGGAAGAGTTGTCTACATGAGAAGGAAAAAGTGTGTCGCTGCATGTTGCATCCCAAACAAGTGGTTGACCTCTAGTCGAAAGGATCAGCGTTATACCGTCTGGCTTCTTTCCGTCATCATGACTAAGACCCACCGGTTCGAGAATTGAGAAAATTTTTGATGAAATTAAAGCTCTGACAAAAATTGACAAGTGTCTCAATGTTGATGGAATTCCAAATTTTTGAAACTGTGTGATCTTACGTATATTTGTGTTTATTAAATTCCATGTATCCAAAGCATCAGCGTAAAAGGACATCTTGACAAAGTTCAAAATTTTAGGACACATGAGTGTGACAAGGTTAATAGTCCTATTCAGTGGGGTTAGGAAAGCAAGCGGACATAGATCACAAATTTTCCTTATTCCTATTCCACCGAAACAAATAGGTAGAGACGCAATAGTCCACATTTAAGGGTCGAGAGTGATATTTGTTAACTTTTCAATAGTTGACTTGATAGAAAAGTCAAGAAAAGATATATCAGTACTCTAAATCTCTACAAAGGTGTTGTGTGTAATAAATACATCAAGTTTGGGACAGCAAAAGTAATTCTTCCCAGTGAGAAATAGCCAACATGATAATCAAAACACAAAAGTCATCAAGAACAGTATACGCGTCTGGTCCTAATATTGTTCCATCATCTACATACCAAACATTGAATTCATACAGTATGTACATAATAACGATTACTGACTAGAATAGCATTGCCGAAGAAAGTGGTATAGCATTGAAATTTGGAGTAGCATTTCATCTCTTTCAACTGCATTGGAAGCATCTTTGAAATCCACTTTATGAACGACTTTTGGTGAATCTTTGTTTATATCCAAAAAATTTCTCGTTGCATGAACTGCTGTTTTGCACTCTCCTTTGTGATGTTGAGGATAATGATAAAGATTATTGCCAATTTTCTCATAAACTGATAAACACGCTAGTTTATGTCTTAATTTTTAAACAGTGTTTCCATCTGCTATAGGTCGTATTCTGCCATCTTTTTCTTTAAAGCTGTCTGTGTAACTCTGTAAAGTATGGGACATATTTCTGGTAGAATGTGCCCACCCAGCAATAAACTACATAAGGGCCAAGTTGCCCAAAGAAGTTGGGTCGCACCATCATCAACTCCACGAGATAACAAATCTTTAAAATGTAAGGTCGTAAGCCATGATTCCAAAGGAACATACGTTAGAGAATGAAAATATGGCTTCCATCACATCTTTTTTTGTAACTACCAATTGTGGAAATTCTGGTAGGTATAAAAGTCTGGATGGACCGGTATGCTTGTCAAAAAGAGCCACGAAAGTTGTTTTATTTTTTTGGACAAGTGTGTTTGACGAGGAAAGTATTCTGATAGCTCCTTAAATGTCCGCATCAGGGACTTTTGATTCAAGCCATCTGGAAAGAGTTGATTTTGTAAAAGATAACTTGACAGTGAAAGACGCATCCAATCTGTTAAAATCATTAATTTTCTGCTTAACAAAGCAAGCAAGGGAAACTTTCTTCTTTTTATCAGGCTCGGGAAGTTTCAGACCTTTGCACGAGAAAGTAAAAAGGTTCTCCCAGAATTCCAAAGTATTGAAATTAACACTAGTAGTTAGAAATACTCCCGTGGGGGTGATATACCTGGATGTTTGAGCGAGATATGAATTTTTAAGCCATCTTCTCCTTTGTAAAACTTGAGGAGCTGTGGGTTGTGTAGCTCCTAAACTCAAACATTTGTTATAAAGCTATACTTTATCAACCTTTTAAAGGTCCGCGTACTATACGAACTAGTTGTATAAATAAAATAACAATACTAGTCCCATCTAAATCTGTATTCTCGGTTCAGGTTTAGGTAAGGTCTAAGGTCATTCCTGCTCATCAATAGACATTGTTTGATTTTTCTGTGGTTAAAATCATCTTTTATTGCCTTACTCTTGCTAGCTTATCACATTAGTAGCTTTATTTCTAGCGAGGGTATTTGTTTGGCTTGCTCGTTATATTCGATAACGATATGTTCCCGAATGTTTACTTAAACTTTTTCATCATCTTTTGATTGATGACACTATTACTCAAACCATTTTAAGTTCCATGTTGATAGTGGCCGTACAACCATCTATTGCAAGATTTTATTTTGGATCTCTATTTGTTTGTGCAACAACAAAATTTTTCGCTAATTATCATTAATTTTATAACACATCTTGAATTAAAATTTTTAATAATTGAATAATGTAAATAGAACATAATATTTTCCAACTTTGTGCAAGATTTTGTAAATGGAATATCAACAGAAGATTATTATCTTCCGGGTTGAGCCGTGTTCGTCCTTCCTTCCTACGTCCTCTGCTTGACGTTTCGCTAACCATGCTGTTAGCTCCTTCAGAAGTTACTCTAAAGACTGATGTTGTTTTCTGCTCCTTGTTATATACCTATGTTCTGCTACGGTTGGTTGAGGTCGATCAGTGACGGGTGGTTTGGTTTTTGATGGTTGATTGATCTTCTGTTTGGTGTTGACTAATTTTGTGGTGACATTTGTTTTCTTTGTTTTTGTAAAGAGTTAGTTTCCACGTGTTGCTTAATCGGTAACCATCTTCTCGATTGAAGTTATTTTTATTTTTCATAATTTCTAGGGTTTCTCTGATTATCCTTGGATAGTAGTTGTTAGTCCTTGATAGAACTTTAGCTTCCTCGAAGTTGATGATGTGTTTTCCTTTTTTCGTGTAGATGTTCTGCGATTGCTGATTTATCTACCGCTCTGGACTTGGCGTCTCGGTGATGTTCTTTTAATCTACATTTTATGTTGCGTCAGGTTTGACCAATGTAGACCTTTCCACATGAACAGTCAATTTGGTAGACCCCTTTTGTTGAGAGTTTCGGCAGGTTATCTTTATTAGAAGGTAGTAGTTGCTGGATTTTTCTAACCGTTCCAAACCTGACACCGATATTCTTCTTCTCCAATGATTTTCTTAATTTGTCAGTTACTCCAGCAATGAATGGCAAACGAGCGTAGGTGGTGACCTGTTCCTTCTCTTTTTTGGATTTCCTGCGACAGGCGGCTCTTACTTCTTTTCTGGTATAGCTGTTCTTCATTAGGGCTTGTTGGACGTGTCGAAGTTCTTCTGCCTTGTGAACCTCGTCAGGAATCTTGTTAGCTCTATGCAAGAAAGTTTTGATTAGAGACCGCTTCTGCTGTGGATGATGGTGTGATGTAGTATGGAGGTATCGGTCGGTGTGTGTCTTTTTACGATATACACTATGAGCCAACTTGTTGTTATCCCCTCGTTTCACTAGAACATCCAGAAAGGGAAACTCCTTATTCTCTTCTGTCTCCATGGTAAACTTGATCTTTTCGTGCTGAGTGTTGAGGTGGTTAAGAAATACAGTAAGTGCTTACTTTTTGTTTATTTTTACTAAACCTTTTTTTTTCTATTTGTTGTAGGTTTTAAAGTAAATAAGTTTTAGTAAATTGTTTATTGCTTTCCGAATATTTGTGATTGTTTTGTTTGTTCTATATAGAATGTTTCTATTGATATAATGTATTATTTCGAAACTTTACTTTGTTTAAAGATTGAATTCTTAATTTCATTTTCAAGAAAGAAATATATAAATAAAGATCATACACATAAAGTGATAATTATAAATTACTTGAGTTATCACACTGTGTATGTATACAAACAGTGACATATTAAATGACCCTGTTTAAAGTAACCAACAATGCAACAATGATTTTTGTGTTTATTTTATGTGTTTTACAGTTTCAAATGTTGAGTTCAAATCACATTTGTTATCAGTAAAGGAATTTCTCCTCAGGCGATTAGTACAATATTATAGAATTATGGTGATTAGGAAAACGTAAATAAAATTAAAATGAGTATTATCAGACATTATGTTAAAATTAAAAAAGAAATAATCGGAAAAAGCATAATTTATTCAAACTTTTGTATCTTAAAGTAAACAAGTATTCACACAGCGTTTACGCAAATATCACGTGTGAAAAAAAATATATTTCAATTATTCCTTATTTGGCTTCAAGCCGAAATTAGATTTTACTATATTTTTACTATACTATTTTTCTATAAGTATAGTACACTGTCATAGTACTATCAATATTACCTCTTCTGAAAACGCAACCTTTTCCGAGCATAGTGCACTGAGAAACCTCATTTAGATTTTTACGTTGACAGTATAAAAATAAAATGGAGTCTGACAAAAATACGGTCTTGAAAACTATTTCAAACGACCATCTAGGCAGTTAAATACACTCGAGTATAAATGAATATGTTGACCGATATTTAAGTATTTAGAATTAGTAAATTTTTGGATTATACCTTTGAAACAATCTTACTTTGAAACCGGTATTAAGCAATAACGCAAAACGTCACATAAAAGATGATTATTCCGACGACTTATAGAAAAACAAACAATGTTGATGTATTGTATTGTTGGAATTGTTGGCTGTTTGTTCATAAGTGCGATTGTTAATGACAACCACTTTATTTAGTTTGCAAAATTTAACATGTTTGCTTTAATTAAAACACAGAGGTTTTAGAACAACATTGAAGACTTTACAGCCATCATTACTACCCACTGTTATCTTAAAAAATGTAATTAAATATATTTACTATTTCAGTGCATAAATTAAACAGGCATAGGATACTCTACTGAACAATTTGAGGTAGGGAACCTGTGGTCCGTTAATTCAGCTTAAAGAGATATGGGACTAAACTTGTCTATCATATTACTGTCAACTTTTTTATTCACATTAGTTACAGTTAA
This sequence comes from Abscondita cerata, assembly GCA_030710515.1. Lineage (NCBI taxonomy): Eukaryota > Metazoa > Arthropoda > Insecta > Coleoptera > Lampyridae > Abscondita > Abscondita cerata. The sequence goes on along the minus strand of JALBCR010000860.1, from coordinate 112,931 downwards.
TTTACAAATACCATCATTGATATAGTTAACGTAACTTACAAGAGTTGCTCAAAGTAACGGCAACCAACCTCAATGCAAGCTTGACACCTGGAATACAAGACTGAATAGCACTGAGTAATAAATGGTCTGTTGTTGATTCAGAGCATGTTCTGTCATGGGACAAGACAGAGCCACCTTATGGGCAAGTACAGAAAACCTGCATCATGACGTCATAGTACAAATAAACAGACAATCTGATAGAGAAGTTTACTTCCATATCTATTTAAGCTGAATTATCGGACCCCGGGTTCTCTACCTCAAATTGTTCAGTAGAGCATCTCCTAGCCCTGTTTAATTTTTGCACGCCTTCACTGAAACACACCTTGTATATAGAAAAAATATATGATAATAATAAACGTTTATTGACCTCATAAAAAAGTAACGTAAGAAAAAAACAAAGATAAAATATAGGCCCACTCGCAATATCGGGTTTCTAATTAGTAATAGTTGGTACAACATTTTTTTGGATCTCTCTACATTAAATGACCTAATTTATCGTATTTTTGGGCTCTAACATACTTTTTTTAATTCTTTCGTTAACTACTTTGAATTATGTGATTGTACTTCGTATATCATTAGTGTTATTGCTAACAACATTTTTCTATAATTAATCATAATCCGATAATTAAGAATATTTTAAAGAATTCCAAAATTAGTGTATGTATTAGGTCGTAAAGGGAAGTGGTTAAAATCTATTTAAATTAAATTTGAAGAAAATAATTCTATTAAATTATGAGTATATATATGGGCTGTAAATGCTTTAAGCCATTATTTGTTTTTTTGCATTTCGTGTAGAATGTTAAAATGTGTTTTAAATCAAAGCAAACGAAATTATCAGACCAAACGCGGTTTGCAATTATTTTTTGCCATAACCAAGGTGCTAGTAGTCGCGAAATTGCGTCATTAGTAAAGTGTAACTAGTCTACAGTAGTTCGGATCATTAAAAAGTATAATAAGTTCGAAAAAATCGGCGACAAACCACGTAGTAGGCAACCAAAAAAAACCTCCTATCGAGATGTTGCTGTTTTAAGACTCAATTCCACCCAGTTAACAAAAATATAGAGTGACGCTACAGGTATAAGTGTGTGCACTTCCACTGTGAGGAGAAAACTGATTAAGCACGTTAAAAACCACTGCTTTCCGAGAAGCAAAGGCTGAACCTTTTGACATCTAAAGTGGACAACAGATCAATGGCAAAGTGTATTATTTAGTGATGAATCAACTTTTATCATTAATAATCATGTTAGAAATACGTATGTCAGAAGGTTTCCAGGAGAAGAATTTACTCCAAAATGTATCATTCTAACAATTAAGCATCCAACCTCAGTTATGGTGTGGGGTTGCATGTCCTCTCGAGAAGTTGGTCGGTTGCATATCGTCTCTGGAATGATGAATGCCACAAAATACATCGAAGTACTACAGAATAAAATGCTGCAAAGTGGAAAAGATTTGTTTGGCAAAGAAAGCTTTCAGTTTCAAGATGACAAGGCACCTTGCGATACAGCAAATCTTGTTAAATCATGAATGGAAAGGAATGAAATTACCAGATTGATCTAGTCAGCGCAATCTCCAGACCAAAATCCTATTGAAAACTCGTGGAACAGAATATCAATCATTATATCGAGAAAAAAACCAACGACAAAGGTTACCCTCTCGAATCCTTAATTGACGCCTGGAATCACTGCATCACTAAGAAAAAAACTGAAAAAACTGGTGAATCCCATGCCTAAAATATGTCAACTAGTTATCAAAAACAAAGGTTGGCCGATTAAATACTAAAATTAGTTTTAAATAAGATCATATTTGGCATAATGCAGTATACTTTTTTTTGTCAAATATTTTGAATAAAAACTATTTTTTACTAAATTACTTTTTATAGTTTTTTATTTTATTATTGTGATTAAGTCCTTAGTTAAGATAGAGCTGATATAAAGAATATGGTTGAAGTGCATTCAAGTGAAGTGCTTTAAAGCTCATTTTTCATGAATTTTATAAGGTGATGCTGGACTTTTTCACACCACTGTACCTTGGCATCTATAAATATACCAAACATATTGAAACCAAGTGATCTAAGCAGAGGCGACGGTAAAAGACGGAATGGTTTGACAATGATCCCATAGTAAAATTGTAAAAAGCTCTTATGGGATGTTACATATATCGACACTAGCGAAATCCTATGTAAAGTCAAGAATAGTTAGTGCAGTGGCTGAAATTGCAGCAGGAAGAGAAATAGCAAAATATTTTGTTAGAAAAAGACTTTATCTTCTCTTTGCAGTGGAAACGTAGAGCAAATCCTGTAACGAGTTTATTAATCATGTGACTTTTTTTCTCTATTATTAATTTTCATATAATAAACTTTTCTTTATGTTTATTCTGCGCCTTGCGTTTAGGCAACTTAACTTTGCTTTTGGTCATCAGACCAACATATAGCGTGAAAATCGACTCTAATCATTGGTTTTTAAAATTTCCGTTTTCTATTATTTCAATGGTATTTTTATTGAACAAAACCCTTGAATTTTAATCAATAACTGGAGGTAAAACTAGCCTATGAGCTGCATTTACCATTTTTCGTTTGTATTTCTGGCGATATCTGGATATATCTTTCTACAAGAAAGAAGTTGTAGCAACGGAACTGCTCTACAGTATTATAAGCCGGCGACCTTGACACTTGTCTGCCGGTTGGGTATCAGGCAGTGTTTACTCTTCGTTCTTTCACCTCACCTGATTGGTATCTACTTGGAAATTTACCTGAAGCATATGACGTTCCCCATAAGTCAACAAGTAACACAAATTTAAAAGCTAGGGTCAGTTATTATTACATTTATTACATTCGTCTCGTAGGCTGTATGAAATATTTTTCCTCTAATCATGTTTAAAAATGTTACAAATAAGTACATCAATTGTATATTGTTGTTTGTTGTTAATTTCTCAAAATGTTATATATAGTTCATTCGTTTTATTTATCCCAATTGATCGATGAATCAAGCGGACACTTGTGTATGGCTATCCTTTTTTATATATTGAATACAACGTACATTATAAGCTATCGTATTATTTCAAAAGCGTCTTTTTGTATGTCTCTTATTAACTCAAGTTACTAACAAGGATAACATAAGTAACAAATTTGGGTTTATTGTACGAACAGTTTTGATAACGTAAATGTCAAATAAGAGTACATCAATGTTATTTGTAAATAAAATATTAGAATAAACATAGGTTAGTTTATTTACTCGTCGATTAGTAGATTGATTAAAAATTTAAGCTTTCTTATAGCAGGGCAAATCAAGCACACACTTTACGGTGTAATTCTAGCGACGTTTCGTGCTGCGAAGGTGATCACTTTTTCAGGGCAATTTTACAGGTTTGTATGTCTAACCCAAACCAGGTTCACCGTTTTTTAAAATTTATTTACATTTTTTGTAACATACCATGTCGTTATAAAACTTATTTACTACACATACATATATAATTATACAAATTTTACTAAAAAACTAATTCTTATTACCACCGTTCAATCAACAAAGAAGTAAAACATAAGTGGTTGTTATTAGTGCCCATATTTATGCATTAAATTATTGACGACATCCATTTTGTGATTTAATGCATACATGACTTCATCGGGATAAGTTAAACAAATGGACTTAACTTTTTAATTTTTATTTTATAAAATCTAGTATTTTTTGTACGGTGCCTCTTTAACATAACTAATCGCGTGTTCTTTACAATTTAGTTCTGTTTTAATTATTTTTATTTATTTTCTGTTGCATTATTTAAAGTTTTATTTGTGTTACATAGTTCGGCTAAAATATTCACTCACTCAGATAAGTACTACAAGAAAAGATACAGTTTTAGAATCTTTAAATAGTCAAAATCTAAACCAGTACTAAATCAGCGAAATTAATTATAACAATTGTTGGTTTTTATTTCGCCAATTGTCATTTTGCATTAAAAGAACGTTGATCTTAAATTTGTAGATACTTATTATCCTTCAAGTTAGATTTTTTACCAATCTTTATTGTCTTTATAGAATAAAAGCAATCGTCACCTAAGTTTCCTGTCTTTTTTTTTTCTAAATGATTATTATAACTATTCGAAAAATGTTGAAACTATTAATATGGCATGAAAAAACAATGTCTGTATTATATTCTAGCTGCACCATTTTTCTTGGTCTATTCTGTGATTGTAATATTGTTTCAGCATTTTGTTTTTAAAAGTTTCTAATACTTATTTGTATTAAATAATGTATAATAATTTAATAATAACTAAGTAAATGCTAACAGTTAACTGTTGGCATTTACTTAGTTTATACTATTACATGTGTCTATTTTAACACGAGATGTCGCTAGACACACATTTTACTTTTAATAATAACCTTTATTGTCAAATGCTGTTAATTTAATATAACATATATATTGCACTAGAAAAGTTTTATTTTAAATTAAAAAATTTAGATACAAAAATTTTATTAATATAAAAATTTATAGTAAGTGTTTATTCAAAACAAACATTAATAAGGTAATAAAATTTAGATTCAATTTTTAGAACCAATCTAATTTTAATTAAAAAAAAGAATTATTTTCATTTTTGTAGACAAAGCCTTTTCATTTAATTAAATTAAGTAGTGAATAAAATTTGTTTGTTAGTTGTAAGCGTTGAAATAAAATTATTCGCAGTCTAAATAAAAAAACTGTTTATGTAAAACGTCCGGTTAAATTGGATAAAATATTACTTATTTGTATTAAGTTAACGACAGACGGACAGATAACAGCGATACCTGGAAAACAAACTCGGTGATTTTTGTGTGTGAACGTTTTGAAGGGCAAAATGAAAACAGGAAGACAGAGGGGAGAGTTATGATGGAGACGTAAATACATTCGATGTTAAAATGTAGAGGCGTTAAGACGTTAAAACAAAAAAGCGCGAGAATTAGATGTAAAAATAAAGAAGTGTCAAGACATTAAAATAAAAAATCGCAAGAATTTGATGTTGAAATGCAAAAGTGTAAAGATGTTAAATAAAAAACGCAAACATTCGAAATTAAAAAGTAAAAATATTAACATTGGAAAATTAACCGACGGTGATTGAAAGTCAAAGTTTTAACATTAAAAATTTTTCAAACGTTGAAGTGAAGTGTTATTAATGCGACAATTAAAATTAAAGACGTTATGCAATTGCAAATAAATGTGTGAAATAAATTAAAGGCAAATCACTAATAAGTCAACAAATTAAATTATATATAAACAAATCAAATCGCCGCGTTTGTTGCAGCTTACGTTGTTATAGTTTGCATTGTAGAATTGAGGGAATAAGAAAAACAGTTTATGCGTCCAACGGACGCAATGTGTGGAACTAATTTGAATTTCGCCAAATACAAAAGGTTGGTCTTATTAAATTTGTAATTAAATTAATATTCAATGTAAATATAAATAAAATTATTTCGTAGATTTATGTTAAGTACTTGCAAGTAATAAATATTGAGTTTATTTTAAAAGAATTTTGCATTAGGTTATGTATTTGCATGTAAATTTCAAAGATATGCTATGGATGAAATAAATTGTTGTTAAACTAATTTAATATTTCAATTAGAACCGTGCCCAAGAGACCTAAGATTTAAATAATTTAGAGTCTCCTGCTAAATAAAAATTTGTGAATTAAAAGCATATTGAAAAATAAAATGGTATCGAAATTAATCTTTGTTACAAAGATAAAATAGGTTGTGAGAACGTTGAATGAAATGTTTAGTTTAATTTTAGAAAACCTGTACTGTGCGCTTCGAAAAAGTAAGAATTAATAATAAAAATTTTCAAATAAAAAAAAATTTCTACATCTACAATTAAGGTAAAAAATTGGAAAACTTAATAAAATATTAGGAAAACACACACCAAGTACATAGAAGGAAGTAATCTCCAGCCAACTGAAAACATGATACACGGAAATTTGTTAAATTTACAAAAAACATTGAAAAATTTTACATTTGGAATAGACGGTGACAAAGAATTTGGAAATTTATAGAATAACAAATAAAAAAATACGTTAATTAATAGAACAAGATCACCGATTTAATTTTCAAACAGCAAAATCGAACAGTAACTTTGTAATGCGGTAGTTCAGTAGGTTTCGTAAATGAATAACTCTAAAGTTGAAATTCAAATCAAGTTAATTCATCCAGTTAATTTGTTTCAATCCAACATTAAAAAGGACACCTTAATTACAGTATGAGTGTTTTGATGCATTATTTAATTTTGATCTTATTTAAACTACTCTTTAGTCTAAACTTACATATTTTTTTGGCAATTGAGATGTTTAATCTAAACCAACAATAAACATCAATCGGTAAATACAAGTAACGATACAATAATAACAAAAGTAAATAAAAGCGGGCACAACACTAAAGCAATAAAAAAAGAAGAATTTTATTTTATCTGGTTGAACGTTTACATGACCAATAAAAGCAACAAGTTTATCAGAATAACATGAATTCCAGCATTACAGAAACTAGGTGAGTATTGATTGCGTACAATAAATTTCTTTGTACGTGTGTTGTATAACTTTCTATATTAAAGGGAGATGTTTGGAAAGAAAAAAGTACTCTTATTATACCTTTATTTTCTTAACTTAATTTATACTTACATAACGTCGTCCGAGAGATCCCATGCTAATAACCGAGTTACTTCAAACTTTCCGTGAGTTAGGGGTAAAATTCGTCCCTTTGGAATATTCACAGCCACGGCATGTTTAAAATATCCTGCAGGACCATCTCTTACAGGAGCTATAGTAATGTAATTGGTGCTGTCTCTCCCGAATAAGGGACTATCTCCCATATCTACCCAACCTGGGCCGTCGCTCGTAATGCGCTGCGTCTGAAAAAGTTTATGAGGACTAATTTTAAAAGACTAAAACTTCTTGTGCTTAAACAAACACCTCTTGGCAATTCCACATGGGAGTTTTGCAAATCGATATGATCGATAAGTTTTGCGGTCGGTTAAGCCAAACAACACATATTTCGGTTAAACTAATCCAAGAGACAGCCGTAAAATAATACTCTCTAAAATATTTACGTTTATTAACTACCCTGTACGTAGATATACATCTTACAAATTAACAAAAGCAGCCGGAGGCTTTACTTGTCTAGTGCGAATATTAGATGGATCGGCTAGATCAGCAACTGTAAGCGTAACTTTAGGATTTCTGGTCCCAGGTTTAGGATATCGCAAAGAACGAATATCAGGATATAAACGACCTTCTGTAAGAGTTCCGTACCACGGAAATTTCAGTTCTTCTACTAAACTATCGTTAAATGATGCATACACAATCATGTGGCCGTCGCTTGAAACCCAAATTGCGTTATTGGTACCAAGTATTTCTTCTAAAATTTAGATACCACGAATTTGTTCTTTTTTTTTATTCACTTACCTTCATATAACCAATCGGGTACACCATGACTAACAACTCCAGGCACAGCAGTATTAGTTAATCGAAATCCTCCATGGGAAGTCGGCGATGTTCTATAATAAATGTCATAATTATGAACCATAACTAATCCTTGACCTCTTGGAGACCATTCTGCGTATAATAAATAAGGATGTTCGTCGATATCGGGCGTCGGTCGAATTGGAAATTCGTTTCTAAGAAATGCATAATTAATATATAATCAAAATTTCAAAACAAGCACGTTTACCCGGTTTCCACATCATATACGATATATTGTGCGAGATAAGAATATCGAAATAATTTTTGTACATTTTGCGCCAATAACAAATATTTGCGATCGGGTGAAAGTTGAAATCGGGCCGGATTTAATCGAATCTGAAAATTACAATAATTTATAAATTTTTAATTAAATGCTATTTATTTTACAAGATTCAGCATACAAAATTTAATTTAGATACCAGAATTCAATCTTTTATTGAAGCTCTGAATGGATTTTTTGTTTTTGCTTTCGGCGAAGTTTTATAAAAGTTTGCACATTATTACGAAATTAGATCTATCAATAACGTTTATAAAAAGATTTTACTTTTTCATAAATTGCGAGAACAAAATTTATACAAAAGTGTAATCTAATTTTTTCAAAAGTGCAAGTTATATCTGAATCAATAACTAAAAAGGAAAATCGTTTGCATAGTATTATTAGTATATAAATGGTGATAAATCTATTGGATTCCAACAAATCACCGGAAGCAGGGTAGGAAAGAAACTTTTTCAATTTTTTTAGCATAACTTCAATATTGAGAAAAAAGTCACAAACCAATCAAATTTTTTGTTTTTTATTTTTATTTTCTCCAAACATTACTTGAATTAGATTTGACAAAAATATACTTTTATCTATAAGTTTTACGACATCCAGTGTCGACTCGTTTTAGCGAGTACGTACGCAAATAGTTCGCATTAAGCAACAGGTCGATTCGAGTTTTTTATTTTTGCTAACACTTATGTTGGCTATAATTATACAAGGATCGACTTATGTAACTGCCTTTACATACCTGTCGACAAAGTTGCTTAATGCAAACCATTTGCGTACGTGATCGCTAACACGAGTCGACACATACAGTTGACTGACGCATTTGTACAATAGTGAACTTACACTCGAGTTCTCTCACTCCTGAAGAGTCCCAAAAGGACGAAACAGCTGTCGAGAACATTTCCGGTGTTTGTTTGCTATTGTACAACTGCTTGCTGAACTTACAGCAGGCGATTCGAGATCACTTATGTTGGCTATAATTATCGAAGGATCGACTTATGTAACTGCTTTTACATACCTGTCGACAAAGCTGCTTTATACTTTTTATATTTAAATAAATAAAAATTAATTATATTTTAATTTTCAAACTATAAAAGAACAAAATTTTGATTTAATACCTCTATTTCAAAAGATGATAATTCTGATATTGTGGAAAACAATGTCAAGAATAAGAAAAATAAAATATAAATGCTCCAAATTTATTATTAAGTATATAAAAACAATGTTATTACTTATTTATATTAAGTATTCGGTGGGATGCAAAATAATTTTAATAAATATAGGTACTTTCGATAGTCATTTAAAGTTACAGCAAGTTGTTTAAACAATAATATTACATAGATATTTGCTAAAAATGAAAAAAAATGTTTGTACAATGTGATTATTTAAGTTCACACCATATAGAGACTTTTTTATTGTTAATATTACGAAAAAAAGTTATTCTTCTATAAAAGTTTTGCATGGTGTAAAAATTAAAATGCAAATATCAAATATTAGATTTTTTAGTCAAATACGGGGGTATGTTAAAAATATGAATAATGTATTGCAATTAGTACAATTTCTATTTTTTTTAAGTTTAATACCACCTGCATTAGACTTTATTGCAATTTTCAAATATGTATTTGACGTTTAATATTAGTATGTAAATATCATGGTAACTTGATTAACTCACAGATAAAAACAAAGGCCCTGAGAAGGGGTGGTTGGTGGCCTCGTTATTTGACAAGTACAGGTGACAAATTTGAATATTTATGGTTAATTTAAATTTTTTAAATTTTTGTAATAAAGTTAAATCTTTTTTACTAAAACTTTATTTATATCAAAACTCTCAACTTAGCAATTACAATTATTAGTCCTTATTAATTATTATTAATTGATTGGATGGATATATTACCCACGCCAATTTTTAAAATTAGTTTGCATATTTTCTGGGGTTTTTGTTTTCTTCTGTGCACTGTAAAGTAGACAATAATAAAATGTAGAAAATCATCGTTTTAAACATTTTGTATACATCGCTGTATATTTAAACACAGTATACAATTTTAAATAAATTTTCTTAATAACGATTTTTCAATATTATAACAAATGAAAGTACCTTACTCTTGAGTAAAATTCATATTTTTTAACATAATGTACCTCGTATACGACTGAAAAATGTTAATACAGATCTGATATTTGCATTTTAGTTTTTAAACCATGCATACCTTTAATGCGTAGAATATGTTACGGTATACAAACTCAAAAATGTAGCAGTGCTAGAAGACCTGGCCGGCAGCTTCTCTTAGTCGGAAGTGGTCGTGGGCTTATTGAGAATTGTTAGAATGAAGGCTTCCGCACTGCACGAAGAATTTATAAAGCGCCAACTAGGATTGCGTATAAGAGATATTCTAGAGCCACTAAGAACTCGTAGACACAGAAACAAACCGTATGTTGATAAAAATATGTATATTATTATAGCGACTAAACTTCAATCAACACACATAGAAATACATAGACACACGAATAGATAATATCATTTAGAGTTAATAGCACAATATAGTTTATTTATTTATTTAATCGTATGGTACATTTTAAATATTGTATTGCGATGTAAGTGTTATGTATGGTGCCCCAGAAGATCAATATAAACCAGTACAGTGTGGTGACAAAAATTGTGGATTGGTTCGTCTTGGCAAGCATTTGCTTTAAGGTTTAGGAAAACCACTAAAACCTAAACATGCCAAACCTTACTCACCCTAATATTCATATGTAATAATATTAACCAAGTGTGTAAACTTTATAAAAGGTAAATAAGAACAAAAATATAACAGCACAGCTATTGCATGACAATACATAATAGACCGGTCCATGCGCCAGTCACGACAATGACGGAAAAAATGTAGGATCAAAGAAATAAGAAAAAAAATATAGTTATAAAATAACTATAGCGAGTTAAGACACGAGTAATAATTTGAGGCACAAACGTCCAAATAGGTTAGCGTATTATGAAATTTTGACAGTCGTAGCACCGATTATTCCATGCAAGCGATTCTCCGAGTTTGCGTAGCAAATATTGTTCTGAATGTACTTGACAACAGTTTACGGAGCGTACCGGACCTTGGCCGATTATTTAATTATTTAAAAGCGCACACAATTAATCAGATACTTGGAAAGATCTTTCTAGTTTACAGGCTCTTCACACAGCGCAAAAGGTACATTGTTAAATTCACAGCTGCAGTACGTATACATAAAACGGGACAAAATTTATGAATGATATGTATAAAGGAATTAATTTAGTTTGTATATAGAGTGTGTTCGGTTTAAAATGAACTATATGAAAATATTTGAAACCTGGCTACGCCAAAAAGAATAGCCCTAGACATTTTTTATTAAATTTTTTGGAATAGCCACAATCTTTTACACCTATTCTCAAAATTTGATTAACGTGACTCTTATAATAAGTGAAATATTAAGGTTTTTCTAAAACACCGATTTTTGGTTTTCACCCTGTATTTAAATACTCAAACGGCTTTTTAATAAAGTAAGCCCAGATTATTTATAAACATACAAGTACGCAACTTTTGTTCTATTTAACCAACATTGTACATCGAACGGTTTCCTATATCCCCATATAGTTCATTTTAAACTGGACACATTGTATAGGAAGTGTTCGGTGTTTGACAGTTAATAGGCAGATGGTATCTAAATTTAGTATTTATTATCTAATAAAGAACAAAAAAGACAAAGATAGACTCCGTTGATAAGAGTTGCTGGGCTGCTTAAATAAACCAGATAACAGGTTTATCTTGGGTGGTGTCCTTGACAAGAAAGAGGTTCTAAGGTAGGTTCCAATTCCAACACTAATGATAATACCGAACCCAACCTCCTTATTTTATAATTTTTGGTTTATTATCCGTGCTAGCATAACAGTAATTAATCCATTACTTAATGAGTCCATAGGAGAAAACAGAGCGCATACGAAGAAACCAGCAGATACACCAAAAAACAAAAAAATGGTGTCTGCAATTGATAGAAACCGTGATAGCAAATATTTCATTAAAACAAAAGGAAGTAAAAAGGTACTTACACATGAACAGTAAGTGAAAACTTATCCCCTAATTTGTGCGGGATGATGTTGCTTCAATTTATACTACTCAGCACATGTCTTGGTGTTTGAATTTTAGACGATGTTACAAGTACATTGTTTACAACGGTCAGCAAATAGAAAATTTTCCAGAAAAGTGAAGCCAAATTGTTGGAATGGACAATCTTAAATAACTAAAATCCCCAAAAAAAATTACAACACAAAAATTCATCTGTCTATACTGTAGAGAGAAATTGGTCAACAAATCAATTTTTAATTCGAATCGATGTAAATAGACTACAGAAGAAATACTTTTAGAACAGAATCAGATGAATGCAATGGACACCTACTTCTATAAAAAAGAACAGAAATTGAATTTGAAAGAACACAGATGATTTGATCAAAGAGAATACGTCTTTATCATCGCAGACCAACGTTAAATAAGAAAAGATGTAATTGTGTTAAAGAAGGTACAAATCCATATGATGGTTAGTAAAAAAAATAATGCAAACGACAAACAAAACTATCAAAGGTGTACTTAAACTAAAACACCACATCAAAATAGCGGATCAAACGAAACAAGTAATCAAAAAAGGAATAATAAAAAATAAGAAAATGACAAGAGAACAATATAAAAAAGAGATCTACGAGTGTTTAAGTAAGTATAAAATTAAACAAGCAAATAAAGTAATCACATGCTTAAAAAAGAAGAAGAAAAGGTTTTATACGGGGCTATGGCAGACTACATTCACATGGTACGGCAGATAACGGAAAAGGTTGTAAGGTGGGTTTCATAGATTTTAAGAAGACTTTTGTCCCAGAGGAAACTTGAGACCTAGTAAATACCTTAAAACAATAAAGGATAGACAACAGAAACAATCACAATAGAAACCTTTGAAACGTCCTACTCAATATGCGAAAGAAGAAGTATCAGGTAGGGACACACCATATCCACAATACTTAAGCCAAAAACTGACCCCAAAGAAAACCTCTTAAAACGGAAAAACAGTCCGAAGATCAAAACTTGAAAATTATCATATCTACTACACTTGAAAACCGAAGTTTATAACCACTGCTACTTACCTTCACATACGTATTAGAAACATGGTCTCTGCTTGAAATAAACTGAGAGGTACGCAAAGTAGTGTAGAGAAATCGATGCTGGGAATAAGACTGTCATATAGAAAATCAAGCGAATGAAAAAGAATAAACACTAAAGACCAATGTGGTTGCAAGAAGAGTAAGATATAAATGACAATAAAGTAAAAAAGTACCAAATGGAAGGTCAGAATTGAAAAAACCCACCAGCCAGGCCACATACACCATACAGCCGTACAAGAGACAAAATAACCTAGAAACAATTAAGATGCAGTGATACATGTTGATTTATAATGACGATCAAGTAATGTCATATGTAATTAAAAATACACTTAAACATCTTTCAATAATTTCAAAAATACACTGGCATTTAAAAATAATAATGATTCATCTATTACTAGATCACGTTATGTTTAAAATTATATTAAGGTTTATCACTCTTAAGAAAAAACTAAAGCACATTAAAATATTTTTACGGGTAAAAAATATTTCGTACTTATATAGTTTAACTCTGGTAGGGTATACACGTTCTTTACTAGTAAATGGCAATATTTTCTAAAGTTCACTGTGTAGGTACCATATTAAAACCTTATATTGGCGTGCTGTAAACCCATTGTAAATCCATTTATATAAAAATTAATACAATGTGTTTCAAATGATTTGCCGTCATCAAGCAGTTTTCACCTACACTAACAATTTACTTTCGCAGTCCTCCCTAATTGGTGTTTTTTTATCGATCTCTCTTTATTTGTTTATAAATTTGAATATTATTAAATGAATTTGCTGTTTGTACTGAATATAAAACTAAGTAACGCCAGAGTAGGCTAAACTGTTTTTAAAAATTTTTTAATGTTTTAAAAACGTATTTAAAGAAAAGTTCTGAAACATCTTGAAAAACCTATATGCTTTGTACGTACGATGTTTAGTACTTAATTGACACCACAACTGAGAAAATGTATCCTTAATTAAATTTCCTTATTGGAGAGGAATTTCTTTATTCAAACCACTTTATAACAGTGGGCAAAGTTTTACTTCCTAAGATGGGGGCTTCTTGAGCCTTAATTATAGTACACTTTGTTTTTTTTTAAATACAAATTATTTTGGCCGTTCCGCAATTATCATCAATAAAAAATATAGATAATAGAGAAATTTTACGCTACTTAATTTAGTAAGGCTAAACGTTACTTCTTATACTACGGCTGCGCAGTAACATAAAATTAACGGAAAACAATGATAGAAAGATTTTACCTTTGTACTACGGCTGCGCAGTAAAATAAGATTAACAAAACTTTAATAAAATGATAACGTATTTCCTTATTACGGTAACATTGACGTTACGGTAATCAGCGATGACGTTTATGTCACCGTAATAAGAGAATGCGTTTGATTGATTTTGATACCATTAATTCTTTCGTTAATTTTATGTTAATGCGTTTTTAAGTTTCTAAAATGGCCACCAGGTGGCGCAATTACTATCTTGAATTTAAAAAAAAATCTTACATTAACGATAATTAGAGTAAATTTTGTTTTAGAGCTGAGACAATTTCAAAATATCTAAAAGCAAAGTAATGGGAAGTATTCGAACATTTTTCGAAATAAATGTCAATAACTCGAAACAGGCTAAGAATATTTTAATAAACTTGGAGTCGTTAAATAAAACTTTTTCTAGACCTATGCTATAAGTGATGCTTTCCTTGCCACCAGATAGCGTTTTCTAACATAAACTCATTCAATATAATTTACCGAAAAAAATTAAATGCATTGATATAATTTTTATGTCAATAGATATACGAATAAAAACCCAAGAACCGATTTTTATCTTATCCTACAATAATGAATAAATTACTTCAAACTAAAAAAATTGTTTGAAAAACATTCCGGCTTCACGGTTTGTTATTAATGTTTAATTATTTCTAATTTACCAAATAAAACACTAATTTATTATTTAGGAAGTCAAATGCTATTTAAATCAAACTAAAATTATGTTATTTTATTTAAGGTTAGGACAAGGATATTTTATTTTATTTATTTCCAAAAATGTTCAAACACTCCCCACCATTTTTATATAAAACAGCATTGACTCTAATATAAGAAAAGTGTTCAAAAAACTGGTTCAAAAATTAAAGATGGCAATTACGCCTTCTGGTGCCCATTTTAGAAACTCGAAAATAATATTTAGCATTTTCTCTTGACTAGTTTTTTACAGCAAGTCGATATGATAAGTGGTTTCTGAGATACAGCCGCTTACTTCGCTTATTGGCTCACCCTGTACAATTTGGATTTAGTAGTTAGTTGTAGCAAACAATTCATAAATGTTCGCGATGATTCAAATTGTTAGTTTAATGTGGTCATAGGAAATAGTATTAATATATTTTTGCATTTAGGTAGGACCTAGTAACATACAGGAAGTTATATATTTAATTAAATAACTTACAAAAATAGAAGAGAGAAAGAAGATATGATATTTTAAAAAAAGGTAATTAAAAAACGATTAAAGAAAAAATTGATGAATTTTGTTATTACGAGTGAAAAAAATAGCGGCAAAATCTCTAAAAGAATTGGTTTTGGGAAGAAAGTCGGAAAAAACTTACTGAATTTCAAACGAAAAAAATCGTGGTTAACAAGTATAAGAGAGGTTGGAAGAAAATGAAAAAGATGAAAGAAAGTAAATGTGGTGACAAAAGATAAGATGAAAAACATGAACGTGGATGAAATTGAAGACGATGATTTGATAAAATAAGGATAATAAAGAAAATGTTCAATTTCAAAATCTAATTTTGACCCAAGAGGTTGAAAATACCGTGTATTCACAGTTTAAATCTATTCTAGAACCAAAACAAATAACAAACTAGGTGAAAAGTCTTACCAGAACAGTTTGAGAGACCACAACTTTGAGTTAGACCAGTGGCGGTTCTAATACCTTTCGGCCCACACATAAAATTTGAGCACAGTTCTTTCAGTTTAGTTTTTGTATTCTTGTTTGGAGTCAATTATATTGACCTGACCTCGACAGTTCTCTATATTTAGCCCTAGTTGTTTAGTCTTCTCGACTACTATTTTACTTAAATTTTCCAAAGTGTGTTGTTTAATTATTATGAAGCCAAAAAACCTCTCAATTACATTTCCTTTATGTACATATCTAAGAATAAATGTAAGTTGGTCTTAGTGACTTGTGTCTGGGGTTGAGTCTACAATGATGGAATAATATTTTGCTGTTTCCACTTATTCTATAAAAGTTTTTTAATAATTGGTTTTTCATAGCAGAATAAATTCGTTACGTATTTGGTGCGACAAATAACTAACAGAACCTTTGCCTTTATTGGCGAAGCGCTTTAAAGACAAAAATTAATTAAAGTTTGCAATATATACTAAACAACTTAAATAGTTTTCTTTGTTTTGACTATCCATATTTTCATTTGAACCTCTAAATGCTAAATCTTGTGTAGCAAGAATTTTTATAGTGGCTACTATTCTCTTAAGTATTTTTTTTTCAGGCTCGTTAACTACGGTCACATTATTTTTATATTTTTTGTATTTGTTCTTTAGTAAGAACATCTTATCAATTAGAATTTGAAATTATGAATAATAATTTTTACTTAAACACGTCGGGGTTCCATAGGCTGGGAGCACCTATAATAATTGATAAATAAGTAAATACAATGCGACTTATTCTCAGCGTTTCCATGCAAAGTACGTCGAATGCTTTAGGAATGTCACCGGCACTCAGTTAGACAAAGAATTAAATTCCAGAGTTTGATATTTTGGTTAACTTGTTCGATAACTACATTACTATGGTGTAGCCATAAAGCCTGCATTAAATTAACTTAGTGCGTTTTTATGAGTTTACATCATGTAACTTATTTTTGCATGCATTTCCCCATATTCTGGATAACACACTATTTTTTTAAATGAACCAAATAAATAAATAAAATTATACTTACTTATAAAAATATAATAAGTTACATTTGATGTTTACATTATAGTAGAGCCTTAACCGACGAATACAAAACAAAATATTTTTTAATCAATAATCTTGCTCTGTAATTACGCGTTCCAAATGAAACCAACTCTTTATAGTTTAAGATGAAAAGTCAAAATAATGTTTTCTCTTGTAACCGTTTAACAAAATTAATTACTCAAAAAACCCTTTACCTTTGACAGATATTACCGTGCAATTTCTATTCTTTCTAATTAATTGCTTAACACCGCAAGTTTCATTGCAGCGGAAATTCAAATTGGGTTTGTGGCTTGCACTTCGGCTGTGTTGAATTAAACATTTTGACGAACATTGATCATAACCACGTCGATAAATTACATTGCTTAATTTAACTAATAGTAAATAAGTAATTAATTTATACTTACATAAGTTTGATTCGACATTAACGTTTTCACTGTTAGATTGGAAGCACACATTAAGCTTATACCACCCCATTGATCTTTAAATAATAATTCTTGAGCTGTAACAATAAGAAGACATTACGTTACTACTAAAACAGAGATAAAATGCATTTTTAGAGTTTAAAGTTTAATTTGCAACAAATAGTAATTTGATTAAATTTTTTATGTGTCTGTAAGAGATTAAAACGTAAAAGATTAAAATATGTTCAACAAAATTGAGTTCTAATTAAATGTGTTTTTGTACGTTGTATGTTCGTATTAAATTGATAAAAGTTTTATACTTAAGTGCTACTGTTTGCGGTTTTGGGGGGCAGCATAAAAAGTTGAAACATTTATGATATTGCGTCCCTACGTCCAATTTTACTCAAAAAATTCATTATTTATATCATCGACGAGAAAATTGGAGTATTTTTAACAACAAGAATTATACGGCATTTCAAAGAGCAATCAATTAGTTTATTTGAGATTGTAAATTTCAATATCATATTATTATTATGAATATACATTCATAATATTACAATTTATTTTAGTAATTATATTTGCATTATTAAAGTAAATGTTTTGGAATATTTGATATAGCATGAATTGACCATATTTGGTGATACTAAACTAATTTTCGTAACTATTTAGGAAAAATATATTCTTTCGACAAGTACTTAAATTTTCAAAATATTGATTACGTTATCGTGTTATTCAGTGTGTCTATTTAAGTTGGAACCATATGGAAAACTCTTTTTATTATCGGTTTTGAAAACAGTTATTCTTGATAAAAAGTTTTGCATAGTTCAAAACTTAAAATGCAATCTTCAGATATTAATTTCTTAAGCTGTATACGAGGTTTGTCAAAAAATATAAATTTTGCTCAAGAGTAAAGTACCATTATGTTTTACAATACAGAAGAATGTTATTGTTTTGAATTAAAGCTATATCCAAATATAAAATTACAGCCATTTAACTTAAAAATTTAAGTTTTTATGATTATTATTTACGTTTTACAATATACAGAGTGGAAATGAGATTTTCGAACAGAGGAAAAATTCAACAGAAAGATTTTTACTGGTCCAACTTAGTTTGAGACGATTATTTACCTTTGTTGTCATAGTAACACAATTACAGATAATATTTAATTTGTGATTTGACAATCCGTATGTTCACTATTATTTAATTATAACGAAAACACATGGTATTTACGTTATAGAATGACGTAATAATAATCAAATCGCTTAAAAAGTGTTTTGCGCAAAAATATGTGTGAAATAAAATCTATAAATTTGACGATGCTATAAAACGCACCCTGAGCAAGGAAGTCAGTACCTTTATCGACGCATGCGCAGTTTACAGAGTAAAGAAGTTCTCAAAATTACAATATTTTTTACAAAATTAGTAATTACAGCTTTGAAGTTAAAATTAACTGTATCTTTTTGTACATTTTACAAAAACTATACAGCTAGATATCAAATCCCTCAAATTGTTTAAATAATTGTAAAAATATTATTACTTTCGACAATCTTACTTCAATCGATAGCTGAAATTGACAACAATCTTATTAATATATTTAACTAAAAACTATTGTTAATTTCTCTTTCAATAACAAAATCAATTAAAAATAATTGTTAATATGTCATCTTATTTGCAAAATCAACTCAAAATAATGGTTAATTTAATATTTTGAAAATGATACATTAGTTTTCAAGTTATAATTTTTATTGTACAGATCAGCAGATCCGTTGGTTAGAACTACGGTTAGAACGTAGCTCATACAAAGTGCGAGAGTACATCTTGCGATTCTTTATTCTTTTATCACAGATTTTATAGTGAGTGACTATAGTGTATTTTTTGTTGTTTTACTACTGGCAGTAGTAGGGTAAGGTAAGGCAAGTTGACGAGCTTAAGGTAAAGAAAATTCTAAAAATAAACTAGATATAATTTAAAAGTTTTAATATATAATATAATTATAGAAGATTTAATTGAACTAATTATAAACAAAAAAACAAAACATAAAGGATAAATTGGAAAATGAAAACTTGTCCCAATACTGTGGTAAGATGACAAACATATTGGGGCAAGATGAAGATACTTGCAAAGTTCACTTATGATGACATCTGTGCTCTCGAGCTCGTGCAGTCGTCATGTCACCAATTTTCGAGCTTATCGCACTTTATCCAGTCTTCAGCTGCAGTATATGATTCTTTTCAGCTAGGACAAAAATATCAGATTTTATTGGGGCTTGTTTGATAGGTTTTTACCAGTCTCTTTAAAATTGTTTTTTTTTCACTTTTTTTTGCTTCAATTTTATCATGTTCTTGTTTTTTTTCTTCGTGGTCTTTTTTGTTAGGAGTTGAAGTCAATATCGACGCTTTTTGCTTCTTTTTGTTCGTTTTCAGGAATGGTCGATTTATTTTAAGCAAAGGCTTAATCTCAATGTAATTAATTTGTTGATTGGGTTTCAAGTTTTGAAGATCCGATAGACGTGCAACAGCCAAATCTTCCTAAATCATGTAATCTCTTTTATATTGTGGCTCAACAACGGTAGGAAATTTTTGCCACGCTGGCGTCTTTGCATCTGATGCTTTGGGTCGAGCCTAACAAGGCGGAATTCATTTTCTTGAGAATGTTGCTGCAGAAAGTTTAAGAACCAACATCGTTCGTATCCTTAAAACCATTGATGGAAGGTAATGTGAAACATACCGGGAGGTATGTCAGAAGATGAGACTTCTTGAAAGTGATCAGCACTGGAAGACAACTCTATCAGAAGCATCTGAAGCATTATTATTATTATTATTATTATTATCAAATACAAAGTCGCTTTGGAAAGATTTTAAAGAAAGTCTGAGCGAAGACATTTTCCATCGCATTCGCATAGCGAGCAATAATCACCGCAGAAATTTTCAACGAAGCTCTGATATTGCTCGAGGACAAATGCATCGTGATTAACAACAAATAATAATAAATGAATTTATTTCTAGAAAATTAACATAAATTTTATAGGAATTTGTCAAATAATCGCTTTCTCAATTAGGAATGTGCGATAGAGATCTTTTGCGCAAACGCCTATACAGCGTTGATAATCTCAATGCCATTATAGAATCTCAAACACCGCTTTTAGTGACTAATCAGCCTTCAATCTCATCACGGAGAAGCTCACAAATTCAACTGGTAGTCTCATCTTTCTTGATGCTTCTAGAGGGACTGGAAAAAGATTCTTAATTAATTTGGTACATGCGACAATTCGAATGCGAAACGAGATTGCACTGGCTGTTCTCTCATCTAGAATTGCAGCAATTTTACTCAAAGGAAAACGAACTTTTCATTCTGAATTCAAACTGCTACTCGACTTAGCACATTCCAAAACTCCCATCTGTAACATCATCAAAAACTCGGGAATGGGTAAAATTTTGAAGGAATGCAAGTTAATTGTTTGGGATGAATGTACTATGGCTCATAAGAGGGCGGTGGAGGCACTCAATCGAACGCTCTAAAACCTCCGTGAAAGCACTGAGCCGATAGGAGGCGTACTTCTTTTGTTGGTTAGCGATTTCCGACAAACGCTATTAGTCATTCTACGCTCGACACCAGCAGATTAAATCAACGCCTGCTTAAAGTCTTCCTGGTCGAGGGAATTTTATTATTAACCAACATGCAAGTTTATCTATTGCACGATAACTCTGTAGAGAAATTCTCTTGACAGCTTTTGGAAATTGGCAACGGCAAAATGCCAATCAATCGTACATTACATTGCATAACGTTTTCACCAGATTTCTGTCGGATAATGTCAACGATTTGGTGTCCGAGATTTTCCCGGATCTCACACGCAACATCAGAAATCATGACTGGCTTCGGGAACGTGCAATCTTAGCGCCTAAGAATGAGAACGTCAACAGGATCAATGCGCATATTCTAGAAACTCTCCCTGGACAGCCGACTTATTACAATTCCATTGATACCGTTATGAACGACGATGAAGCTGTCAATTATCCGGTAAAATTTTTGAATTCATTAGAACCACGGGGAATGCCTCCACACAAATTGACTTTGAAAGTCGGCGTACCAATTATCTTACTTCAGAACATCGATCCGCCGAAGCTATGTAATGGTGCCCGGTTGTGCACCAAGAAACTGATGCCAAATGTGATCGAGGCAGCGGTTCTAATCGGAAAATGTAAAGGAGAAGATGTTCTCATTCCAAGAGTTCCAATGATCTCCACAGATCTACAGTTTAATTTCAAACGACTGCAGTTCCTGTGCATCTTGCGTTTGCAATGACGATCAACAAAGCCCAGGGATAATTGATGAAAATCTGTGGGGTATATTTGGAAGAGCCGTGTTTCTCTTACGGGCAGCTCCACGTCGCCTGCTTGCGAGTAGAAACACAAACAATCTTTATTTTTTGTTGCAGGAGGAGAGACAAAATATCGTCCAGCCTGCAGCATTGAACTGAAAATTTTAAGTATACAACATTCCATCAACCATCAACATTTTTGTTAAACTCAACGGCGTAATTCTAGCAAATGACACGACAAATAAGCAGAGAAACCAAAAATTAATCATCAATTTGTATCAAAATGCTCTTCAGAAGCAATATTTTCTATTATGTTTTATACGAAGTTTTTGCTTTCTTAATCAATTTTAATAGAATTAATTCATTCAATAGACTTTAGATTATTTAATAGCATTATTTAATAATTTTTGTTAAATAAGAAAGTCACAATTTGATTTAATTTGTTTTTACGTGTTTTCTTACTTCTTATTAAAAAAAATTAAGTAAAAAATTCAAACTATTTAACAGATCTAACAGATAACTGCTAACAATTCTTTTATTTGGCGTAGCAAAGCGCGCCGAAACAACTAGTTTGAACATAAATAAGCAGTTCTAAATTTAATTAACCCTACTTGTAGTAAATTAAAATTAAATTTGTTTGTCCTTTTTAATTTAACAAATTGATTTGTTTCACTTACATAAATTGCAAAACTTAACATTTTATAGCAAAGTAATTAAATAATCATTAAAACATCACTATCCACCTCCTTTCATTTTTTTAATAACTTATTTTATTTTACTTTTCTTTTTCTTTCTTCTAGCCATCTTCTTCTTTTAACCACATTTCTTATCCATTCTGTCCTTTCTCCTGCAGTAGTGCCCCTTTCCTTCATTTTCCATTTATTCTTCGTTGCATTCCTATACCATATGTTCTATGTTTTTCAGTCTTTGCCGCACATTCTGCACTTGACTATCATCTTCTTACCTTCCATGCTTCTCCCCACTGTTGGAATTTTGTCAACTATTATATTCATGTACTTGTCGTTATATCTTTTGTCTAATCCTCGCTCTTATACACTTGATTATCTTTGTCTATTATTACTATTTCTTTTTATCTTTCCTTAGCGTATTCTCCTCCTTGACAATATATGCTTTTCTATCCTTTCCCCTGTATTTTACTTTTTGTTTCTCTATCTTTTTTCAACATTCGTACCGCAATTCGTTGTTTTTCTCTCTAGATTCTTTCTTAGAGTCCCAATGCCTTTCTTTCTTATTTAGTAAACAAACTTCACATATAAGTATAGAAGCAAACATAATTACTAACTATTTCATGTCAGTGCATCCTAGATTACGTTAAAGGTATTAAGTTTTTCTGTATGACATTCTTCTGTTTTTACGTTTTTTGACAATCTACGTATATAGCTTAAAAAATTGATATCTGGTGGTTAAATTTCAAGTTTTATACCATGCAAAACTTTTTATCAAAAACTACTTTGTTTTTTAAACACCAATAATAAAAAAGTTTTCCATATGGTTGTAACTTAAGTAGACACGCTAAATACTTAATAGTAAATTATTTATTTCTACTATTTTTCCGTCTTAATTATATGAATTATAAAAATTTATATATTTTTTATTTTTGATTACAAATAATTTAAAAAAAAGTTTAAGAAAAGAATAAAAAGTTTTATTATTTGAAAAGTTTTATGAAGTTGCATATTTTCATTAGTTATAGTTTTAATTTAATTTGAAGTTAATTAATTAAAACTTTCTAGTTTGAACATCTCAGACTACACGCTTGCAACTTGTTTTGTTTTAGTTATTAATAAAAATTGTAGGAAGTGAATACATTTCTGTGAAGATTACTAGGTACTTTACAGGACTTCATTGCAAGACTAGGTAGTAGTAACCTTTACGTTTTGTTCAGTATTTCAAGTCTATAGTTACTAAAAAATCACAAGCTATTAATTTTATTTTCCTTAAAAATTACGTTAACTTGAGTTATTAACAACATCAAACCTTTACTAAAAATCTAGTGCTAAGTTTAAAGTGACGAAAATAATTGTAATATAACGTGGCTACTACGAACAAATTATAAATAATATTCTTTTTTTGTAGAAGGTTATAGAGCCTATATACAGATTGATTGTAAATTCAGGGCCACTTGATTTACTTTTTTGTTATCCACGATAAACAAAAAGTTTATTAAGAAAAGATTTACAAGTATACAAGATGAGTATTTTCCAAACTTTGCACAAAATGGCGGAAATGACATCAACTTTATTTTTTTAAATGAATCATGTAGTATTTTTTAGGCGAAAGTGATTTTTTGATCAATTCTCTTTAAATAACAGAAATATAGCGCTAAAGTTACTAATAAATTAGATATTTATTATTCAAAATCTAAAGAGATGCTTTTGATTGGTACAATTAATCTTAGGAGGCTGTGAAAACTAATGTTCGAGTGGTTGGTAAATACCTCCGAGCAGGGATTAGTTAAGTGAATAAGTTACGCGTCATAAAAATTACATCGAAATTTATAATTTTAATTCAGAAATATTTGTGTTTACAATCCCTACTTTAGTACAAAACGCCATAAACAACAGAATTGCTGGTTATGTGTCAGCATTATCTCTAATTTTTAGAACAATAGGAGTAATAAGTAAGTTTAACCATACTAAGGCAACATGAGTTTCTTGGCATTGCTATAACTATGTGTACACATTTGTGTACAGTATGTAGATTAGTATAACTTATTAGCCAAATGAAAAATATTTTAATATTGTTGTGTAGCATTCTTTCTACATTATTTTTTTAACTTACGTTTTGATGTATGTATTTTTAAAAAATTTTTGATAATTATGACTTTTGCTCAAAATAAGGTTATCATGAGTATAGAGATACCCAAGAAAACTTTTACGGAAGGAAAAGCGATAACTAAGGTTTGTGTGTTGGGGTCAGTCCAAAGCCGAAACAATTTAAATATAGAAGAAATTGAGATTGACGACACTGATGGTGATGACATCTACGCACAAGTAGTTTGGATTTATCAAGCAAAAACCTTGTGTGAGAGAACCTGACAAATTACCTGATAGCACTATTAGCGACAGTGAAAACGATTTACCTTTCACAAACTTAGCTGCTAGATATAGGCCTCAAATAGTAGATCAAAATGAAAGATCTGCAACTCCGAATTCGCTTACAAAGTCCCCTGCCCTAATGGAACGTCCTGAAAAATTGTATTCAGAGAAAGATAACACAATTTCAAACAATCCACTAATTTTCCAAGAGACACATCAAGTTAACATAGATTGTGACACTCTATATTTGTTCTTTTAATAAATTTTCCCCGATTAAATTTTTGAGCTAATTGACAGAAACTGTACGTTACGCTGTAAAGTGTGGAATAGACTCCTCTATAGTTATGGTTTCCGAAACAAAACTGTTTTTTGAGATCAATATAATGATGACTTACATGAAGTATGCAGCGTATAAAATGAACTAGTCACCTATTCCCGGCCTAGGTTTTGATCTTATTGTAAACACTATTGTGCTTTAAAGAGATATGAAGAAATTAAAAAAAATATTTTCATTTTTAAAATAATGATGAAATTCCAGAAAGAAAGAATCTTTGCTGATGCTGCTACACTAATATGAAATGATAATTCCGTTCAAAAGTTAAAGCAGAAATAAACATAAAACAGTACATAAAGTTCAAACCAAAAAAATGGGGTTTCAAGGTATGGGTTTAAGATGCAGCAAATTGATACGTTTAAAAAAAATGGGTGGAGAACAATTGGGTTTATATAATTTCTTCTTTGCTGGAAAGGAGACTGATGATACTGTTAGAAGATGAGATCGAAAAACAAAAACACATGTTGAAATTCAAAGACCACGTGCTGTCATAATAATAGCCCTTTATCCATATGCAATAAAAAACTAGAAATTC
Organism: Abscondita cerata; assembly: GCA_030710515.1. Classification (NCBI taxonomy): domain Eukaryota; kingdom Metazoa; phylum Arthropoda; class Insecta; order Coleoptera; family Lampyridae; genus Abscondita; species Abscondita cerata. The sequence goes on along the minus strand of JALBCR010000860.1, from coordinate 87,388 downwards.
TACATGTGAATAGTTTTCCATTTTTTGAATGTAGCTATTATAAATGCCTAGTTACTATTTAGAAAATCAAAGGCAAATAAAATGTCTTTACCAGTGTTCAAAGTATCTATTGATTCAACATTAATACAATTAAAAGTAAGTACACGAAAAAGAGGAAAACCATCACTTGAAATCACAATACCAGAAAAAAAGCTTGTACCAAGGTTGTACATAAAGTTTCTACAGATGAAGTAAAACACTATCCACAAAAAGGATTATAAAATCCACCACACTCTTATGGTAAAATTGCTCCCGTAGAACTAGATACAGATGTTTTAAGTGTCAGCAGTGTGTATGCTCTAAATGTATGGAGTCATTTCATAACATTTAATCTTTGCCCACTACTGTGTACGTTTATAGTTTCTATTTTGAATTCTAAAATTGTTCTAATTTTTTTAAATATTTTTCTCAATTATTTCCTTCATCATTATACCATATAAACTTTTTTAAATAAAAATTAATCAATTAGTCTCTAAAGAAGTTAAAGTTTATGCATGTTCTTTTTATAAGTAAATATAATTTAGTAGATGCAAAATATATGTTTTCATGAAGAGGTGATATCATTTATATTCGCACAATGTAGTAAATATAACACCATAACAACAACAGCAATAAGAAGAATAGGTAATAATTTAAATTAAAAATGTGGAAAAACGATAAAGATTGCAATAGTTTGATTGAAAAATGGATAGATCTTAGAGGGTGCTAAGTTATGACCAAACACGAGTTGAACTGATTTTGTGTTAGTTATAGTTTAGAGTACCTATGTACTTTTATGAAAAGATAATTTTTTTAAATTTCAAATGTTATATGTTTTCACAAGATGTAGATGTTGCAATTATCGGGTTTGGTTCGCATCTTACTGTAGCATCTTTGTTCAGTAGGTGACTGAAACAATCCGCTTTTTTGGTGATTGACAATGACAGAACATACCCATGCAACTAGTTTGGAAACAATGGTAATGTAGTTCAAAGGAATGGAACACTTTTTAAAAAGCAGCGTCTATTTAACAAACAAAAACACCAAAAACTGCACCAAAAACTTTACTCGGACACGTGTTTCAATAGCTAGGCTATCATCATCAGCGATACCAATACTAAAATAAAAAATAATAGGAAGCTTATATACACTATCTGGGTGTCACACATCATTAAACTTAATTGATTTTAGATAATTTTAAATAATTCCAAAAATTCTAATGAACCGTTATCATCATAATTCATAAGCAAATTTCTGTTTTTATAAATTTCTAAATTTTCACAAGAATTAAGTTCGTTTTTATTATCTACTCTCTTAATTAATTCAATGTAACCTACTATATGGCGATGATATTTAACATGAGCTAAGTGCTCTTTAATACGAGTTTAATAGGTTTCTTGGTTTGCCCTATATATACTTGGTTACAGTTTTTACAATTAATTTTATATATTTCCGATTTATCACACATTTCCATTGGGTCTTTCGGATTGCCTTTTTGCAAGTTGTTAGTACTAGAGATTAATGTTTTATAATCAAAAGAGTAAACATCAAAAGGAAAAAAGAGCTTTGAAAGGCAGAAGCATTTTTTGAGATGAAACGAAAATATAAAGTAAAAGCTCAAGCAGGTGAAGTAATGTGCAAAAATTTTGACTTTATGCAAAACCTTTCTCTCCCTCACATACCTTCAAATCCCGTATTTTACTCTCGACAACTGTGGTATTACGATTTTGGAATCCACGATCTAGGCACTAATGAGGTCAAAATGTATACCTGCTTAGAAAGCGAAGACAAAAAAGGAGCAACTGACGTAACTATGATTTTGCATTATTTGAAAAACAACATTCACAATAATATTTATTGATGGTTGCCCAGGACAAAATAAAAACTACGTGATGGTTCATTTTCTATACACATTGGTTTATTTACAAAAAATGGTGGATTCTGTGGAGTATGTTTTTTTCATGCGAGGCAATCATATTTGTCCAACGATTCCGATTTTACTTTGATTGAAAAAAAAAGATACGTCTAGAAAGAGTAGAAATACCAATCGGGTGAGATAAAATAATGGTAGAAGCTGGGCAGAAACCAAGTCCATTTTGTCTCATAAAGATGACCGAAGATTTCTTTTTTGACATGAAAAGTGCAACATCCGAATTTTTCTTCAAAAATTCTAAGCCTGCAATCTACATTAAGAACGTCAAAATAATGAAGATTACCAAGCAGGCCCCTGGTATCCGTTTTTTTTAAAACAGTAGTAGTGGACCTTTTCGTACCAGCAAAGTGGCAAAAACAAATCTTCCTTTTATAGTAAACCTAACACCTCTATATATTGGCCGGATTCATATTCCATCTAATAAAGTTCAAAATTTGAAGTATTTGTTGCCTCTACTTTGATAATATAAAACAAAATATATTACAAAAAATTCTTGTAGGCCTCCCTTCCGATACCCTGGATGATAACAATAGTGGCTGTGATGATTGATAAAAATTTCATTACTTAAAACAATTTGTTTTAGAGAAATAAAAATAAACAAAAAACATGAATTTGATTTCCCCCAAAAATCACATATGTCCATTAGTTTTTGTTTCTTATCAGAAAAGCTAAACAGAACGTAAGCTCATACAATGAAAAATATGTTTGTTTTGCATGAATCAAACAAACCTGTGGAATTAGCTTTTTAAAAACCCGTTGCATAGCCACCTAAGCTGTTTTTTATGTCTCCTACTTTTTTTTGTTTTTGAACATATGCTGTTTTGTTAAACACGTCTCAATTACATTGCACATTTCAATAAATTAAAGATATACTTGTAACTACAAAAATGTCCTTGGTAGATAAATAATTACAATATGACAAATATAAAATATAAAAATCTATTAAAATCAATAAAATAAAATTTACAACAAAATATTTATAAACGATACATTACATTGACAACTTGCAGCGAATGCATCTATGGTTGAAACAAATTTGTGTCGTAGTAACAATTATTCAGTACATTTTCTCTTATGGTTTTTTTAAACAAACAAACATTTAAATTTTAAATACACAGTGGAGTGTCTTATTCCTAAAAAGTTTTTGCCAGTCACACACAGTCTGTGAGATGATCTAAGTCACCTCTATGTCTAGTATCATATACATGTCCCGATCTTAGGTTAGTAAATAAGTGCATGTTTGTTTTTACGTGTCCATAATTGAGTACGGAAGATGTCAACGCAACTTCCAAAATGATGTATCTTAGCAATAGCGCGGATGGCTTTTTTTTTGTTGTTTAAATATTCTATTGATGTTGACTTTGGATGTGCTACACCAGGTTAACAGACAGTACGTCAGTGGCTGTGAAACAGGGAATGGTAAGCAATTAAAAAGCGCTTTTGTTGACATAATTACTAATTTTTCTTATGGCATAAATACTGCTAGATAGTTTTTTTTTCTAAGATGTCAATATGATCATCCCAAGTCAATGATGAGTCTATCGTTACTCCTAGGAATTTTGATTTTGATTTTGTACTACTTTTACCAAAGCCAAATTTTAAAAAAACTTGTTTTATCCACATTAAGCTTAAGTTCGTTTGCGTTGAATCAAGTTTCTGCTTTATTTAATTGCTTTTTTACAATATCAAGACACGATTTGTGGTTCTTAGTATTATTAATAATGGTTGTATCATCTGCGAATAATACCGTATGAGCAAAAATCATTTATATACAGTATTCGCCAAAATAAACAGTACCAAAAATCAAAATAAATATGAACGAAAATAATGCTCTACCAACAAAACTTTTTCTTCCGTTGTTTCTTATATTAAAAGTTACTATTAGTGATAGTGATGTCGGGATTAGTTACATTACTATTATATTTACTATAATACCTCCACCATTACTAATACTAATATAATATAATATAACTAAAACATATCTAAACTTAGTAATAAATTAATTAATATTCTAAAACAAAATAAAATAAAAAATCATTCTGTATAATAATAACACAATATACAACACGTGTTATTCAAAATTGAAAGATAAAACACCTTCTATTAAGAAATAAAGCCTCGTATATAGGATAGATTGTATGGGATGCAATGGCTGTTACGTGGGCCAAACAAAACAAAAACTCAAAAATAAGATTAAGAACCATAAATATGATTGTTTAAAAAGAAGTAATAGTACTGCACTTTCTGTACATCATAACCAATCTGGCCATAATTTCAATTTTGAACAACCAACGATATTAGATAACGAAACCAGTTATAAAAAAGAATTATTTCTGAAATGATCTACATTAACGTTCATCGTAATAATATCAACTTCAAAACAGATACCAATAATTTAAATACCAATTACAACAACATAATTAGTAAAATAAAACTTTAGCAATAATTTTCCTACCATAATTTTTATACATTCTTAAAGGTACCTTTGTTTGCATATTTTATTAAAATTTTCTAACGTATTTACGAATTTTTAACAAGGACGTTCTTTTTATCTTTATGTTATACATACACATATTGCATTTACTAACGTGCCGTCTTATTGAATTATTGTTGTTAGTTATTAATTCTAAATTATGTGGTGTAATTTTCTGTAAATTTTGTTGTTTTAGTATTTATTAATTAGTGTTTTTAAGTAAATGACCAATAATTCTAATATTAGTATACATTTTGACAATTTTTTCCAATATCTATCAAGTAAATAATTTTTCTTATGTTATTTATGTTAAAATTTTGATTCTTGTTGATTACTTAAAATTAATCAAATGTTATATGTCTATAACACACTTGTCTTTTACAACTTGCTGTATTTGGTTTGTTTCTTTGTCACTAGCCGCCTGATGAAGGGAACACGATTGTTTTTTAATAAATAATAAAAGTTTCGGAAACGTTGCGAATAATAGAACAGTGAAAGAGTTTCATTCCCCATAAGAAGGATCCTAAACTAAAAATTGAGAATTTCAAATTTTAATGCTTTTTAATTAAATTCGAGATAATTTCGTGAGTGTCTTTTGTTGTGTATGATTTTGGATTTTTGATTATGGAGTGTAAGTCAACCTCATTGATAAGTTTTAAAAACATTGACAATTGTGAGCATGGTGGCATTTGAATGTTGTGTTGTCGATTATTTGTACTTATTGAGGACAATATTTCATTTGCAGTTATCGAAAACTATTTGACAAAGTCATCTGCACTTATATCAGTATTTTTATAGTTTGGGTTTTTCCCATTTCGTCCAATCTCATCATTAATTATTTTCCAGGTTGCTTTTTATTTATTTGAAGAACTGGTACCGTGTTCTAATATGTATGATTTATTTAATTCCTGGCGTTTTTTATTTTAAGCTAATTCATATTCTGTTTTAATTACATTTAAGATTTTTTTAAAATTTATATCACGGGTATCATTAGCAACACGTATCGCGTTTAATTTGCTTTTCCAAAAAAACGATATCTTTATCAGTTGCTAATATTTTTATTTTTAGTAGAAAATTTACAAAATTTACCTTTTTTTTCGGAAAAGACATGATTAAAGTATTTATAAAATATACCAAAATATGTAGCATAGGCCTGTTAACATCTGTGCATGAGTACACATTTTGCCAAATTTCATTAATTAAATATATATGAAAACTTTTATTGTTCTTAGTGTTGAATATCTAAACGGGATATTTACTTTACTTGCACAGTTCTGTGACCATTGCAGAGGTTTGACCGTTCTGCACTGCACAAAATATCTGATAGATTAGTGTAAATTACTTTCGACTTGGTTTTAATAAAATTAGTGAATATGTTGTCAATACAAGTTTTTGTTTTATCAGTCACTCTTGTAAATTCAAAAATTTCTTAATTTAAATTAAAACTATTTAGCAATGATACTATTTTTTTTTGTAGATAAATTATTTACGTTAAAATCTCAATTAAAATCTCCTATAACTACTATATTTTTATTAGTGTGATCCGCTACTTTCAAAATCCACATTACTTCTGGGTGGTCGATAAGTAACGATGACAATCGTATTAAAATTCTCAAGTATTGCCGCGGAAAACTCAATTTAGTTATTTTTAAACTAAGTAATGCCAACAGATAACTGTAACGACGGATGAATGCCCATCGTTATCTAAGCGTTAATTTTAATGCAATAAACACTCGAGTCGATAAAGCCAAGTATTTCTGTACAGTAGCATACACGCACAAAAGAACACCTGATGAGCATTTCGCGCTTATTATAAGCTCATCAGAGGTGTATACTTAAATGCGGTATACAACTATACAAAAAGGCGGTTGGCCTAGTTAGATTATAAAAATTAATTTCTCCCTCAGTCAACCATGTTTCCGAAAACCCTACAACTTGAAATTTATTTCTAGAAAGATATGTGTTTAATGTGTCAATTTTATTTCAAATACTTCTTATATTTGAATGTGTAAAGGTAATTTGTACATCACCCGCTGTAGCTTCCAAGTAATATCTTGTTGTATTACAAATTTTTTCAGTAGTAACGCTTTCAATTATGGCTCTGTTTTTTGTTTGGTCCGTGGACAAAAAAAATTGAAACGCCTAACAATAACGCCACTCGGCCAAATGTTAGGATCATCCAGTTGTTTTTTTAGCAATTAGAGGCGTCAACATTTGTACAATTTAGTTCAGCACGACCAACATAGAACTATGCTTTTCGCGTACTTACACTAAAGTTGTCATCTTCCCATTTAGCGTTTCCTCGTATAATTTTTTTGACTTTGTGCAGCTCCAAATTAAAAGAAGCATACGTATCTTGTCTTCTAATATTCAGATGACCACCTGATGACAGATATGTATTCGCCTGATTGTAGGATGAGCCTTGTCATCACACGTTGCACTATTTAAATTTGTTCTGATTTTGGTCACTTGTAGGAAAAATTCCAGAACAAAAAGGCTTATATAAAAAAGTAACTTTAAATAAATAAAATAATAACGAAAAGTAGGTCTGGTACTTAAAATGTAGTAGATATTATGAAATAAACAAAAAAAATTTTTTTTTAGATAATACACAGCAACAAACACTTACAATGCAAGATTTGTTTGTTTTCCAAATTTCAATAAAATCGGCGATTCTCTAAATCTTAGTAAACTAACAAACTTGTTCTCAAAGTTCTCGAAGAACTGTAACAGTTAAGCACTTTGGTCGAAGGAAGGATAGACCTTTCAAGGTGCTGAATTATGTACAAACCACGAGCTCAACAGATTGTGTTTTACTTCTTACTACAAACTCTTTGTTAGTTCCATTATACATATACTTAGTGTACTTAGTTAAAATAAAAGGGTAGAACTGACAAAGCAAAAATTTTTCAATTTAATTGCTTACGTATTACATTACAGTTTACAGCAAGCTTTTAATTAATAAATGTTATGTAAAAATAGGTTCATATAATTAAATAAATGTATGTAATGTAAAATTCATTTTCTCATTTTTAATTAAAGAAGATAATTTATGTCTTATTTTGATTTCATGTATCCACAAATCTCAGTAAAAATAATTTAGTTCATAAACTTTGTTTTATTCAATCAATTTAATAAAGATACTCTAGAGTATTGTAGCATAAATGTAAACGTTTCACATTTACTTTAGGCGCTGTAGACAAACATAACCCGTCTCAAACATAAGCGTCGATCCATAAATTTTGTTGTAATTTTTGGTTTACCGATTAAAAACAAATACCCGCTCTTTAATTAATAAAATTAGTTTCAATGTTTATCTAGGACAAACTTTGACATTCAAAAATTAAATAAACCGCAATCCATATTTTCGAAAAGTAATTCTCATTAAAATAGTAAGTAACATATTAGAGCTCCAGTATTTAAATTTGTTTATACACCTCATCTTGTTTGCTGTTACTAGAATTTGGATTTATAAAATAATACTTTCAGTTTATACTAAAAGAATCTTTAATAGTAAAGTTTTTCAATTAATGTATTTGCGGGTTACTTCATTAAAACTTTCTTACGCAAATAGTGATACGCAACGTTGCAAAATAAGATAAATCTTTAATTGTTTTATTTGCAAAGCCTCCGACTAATTCAACTTGGAATAAATTAATTTGTGTAATAATATTTTTAATTGAAGACCTTTAAAAATTAAGTAAATGTGGTGGACTTTAGTGTAGCATTCATCTGTAAATAATATATATTTGTTGTTAAAACCAATAAAGCGAATATTAAGTGTTTTTGAATTGTAAATTACATTCGCGTTGAATTATAATTATTTAAGGTAGCTTTGTTAATGTTTAGACAATAGTTGAATTCGTATACAAAGAGATTAACTTCAAATCCCACTGCTATGAATTACAATTAATTATTCAAAATACAAATGTAAGTACTATTTTAACTTGGAATTAAAATTTCCGATTTTCGAAATTGACGTCAAAGTGTAGATTACGAGAGCGGTCGTGACTGCCTTTTTTGTCCATTATATAACAAAAATAAACAGCAGCGTACGTTTGTAAAAGACTAGTTTTGCGCAATATTAAATCGATATATTGTTGAGGATATAGCGTTACTGCAATACTGCAGCAATAGGATTTAAAATATCCAAGCAATTAGAAACTTGCAGTTAATCTGATTTTCTATTACATATTTTTGAGTAAATTATCGCTGAAGTTTATACTTGAATTCTTTATAAAGTATATTCTGAAATAGTTACAATTAAAATTTATTAATTAATAAATGTAGTTTTTAGCGATAATAATTATATAAGATTTGTAAAAAACTAAATTTGGACAAATGCATATTTGCACGCTTTACTTGCAGCAAAAATAATTATTACTAAAACGCCCGAGAAAAAATCAAAGTTTATTATGTTACTAGGAGTAGAAGGCAAATATTATGTGTCGAGCATAGAAGTTTGTTCAGCCGAGGCGTTAGCCGAAGCTAAACAATCTAAGCGAAACACATAATACGCTTTCTACTCCGAGTGACATATACTATTTTTTCTTCAAGCGCAAAGATAAAAAATAAAATATGTATAGACATGACTTACAGTTTTATGTCGTACGTGTACACTTATGAAATTTAAAACTTGGACACCACAATTTCTGTAAACAAAAGTTTGCACATTGTGAAGCGGGCTTAAGGGTATCATTTACAATTCTAACAGCAGGTAGTCTCAGCAGGGGTTATCTTATAGAAGGACTGTAGAATGAATCATTACACTAAGCACGTTTTTAGAAAATAGGTAATTTACGTTGCTTACTTAATTTTTTTTTAAAGAATATATTTGAAGGTATCGCTAATTAAACACCATAGCTCGATTAATTATCGAATCAAAATTTTGTTTAGGAAATGTTTACAAAATAAAATTAGAAATAATTTTGATTTAAAAAACGTCTACAAGCAATAACTTTTAAATTAAATCAAAAACTAAACATGGTTATTTGGGTTGACTGATTATTACTTATTTTTAAATAAATCTAACCTACTAATTATTGTAAGTTATTAAAAAAAAATCTTTTACTTTTACTTTTAATTTGCTTTTTTATTTTTACCATGTAATTTTATTTAAAGGAATAAATATAGATATCTCTCGTTAAACAAACGGCAAGTTCTTTCAATAATTTTTATAACATTTTCCATGAATAAAAGATAAATTTAGTATAAATTCATTTGAAATATTCTTGGTGGATTTCCATATCTTGTATAATGCGTCACGTCGACGTTTTACAAGTTTGATAAATAGGCACATTGTTTTAATTTCAACAGGCCACTAGTCAGAAATCATTTAATAATATAGAAATTTTGTGTGTCGAATGTAAATACATCGATAGCAGGAAAATGGTAACAGATAGGTATAGGAAACCCTTATGAAGATTGAAAAATCACTTAATTCTCCATCATACAAAGCAACAAGATACAGGGCGTTCCATTTAAAAATTGACTTTTGGGCAGTTGAAGTTAGTCAGATTTAGCCAAACATTTTGAACACCCTGTAAATAATGAGATGTGAAATTACACATTATTTAAAAACTTAACAGTCCTCCCTAAGTATATCCATAATTTTGTTACTATAACTTTCTTTTCAATCATTGACAAGCGTTTGAAAACAATACTACAAAACCAATTTTTCTCAAAAAAAATGAGAATATCTCAAAAACTATTGATTTTTCATTTAGGTTGCTGATGCATAAAAGTAACTCAGATTTTAGCGTAGAATCCAAATATACAAAAAAAATATATCATTCCATTTAAAATAAGAAAGTTGGTAGCCACTTCGGTGCAACCGGAAAGTACTAGAAAGAAGTTGAAATATTTTAATTAAATAGAACTTTCGAGCAATCCCTTATTCCACATTTTTAAACAAATATTTCAACTGAAAGTCCATAAACCTCTAATGAACGGGTTAGCTGAATCACCTTATATATGAACTAAAAACTACTCAAAATAATTATGGGAACAGCACAAACGTTCCGTTTGTTGTTCCGGATTGTGAAATCATAAAGATCGTTTGTCGTTCTGTTTGACTTTCGGTTCGTTGTTATGTTTGTTGCTCGGTTTGTTGTTCAGGTGTGTACGAAGCTTTACAACTTAAGCAACAATTTTGTGGCGAATAAAGATTAGTTTGTGATGTAATATTAGAAACACAAATTTATATCATATCAAATTTATGACAACTTAAAACCAAGAACGTGTATGTTATTGCTAAGAAATTATTAAGGAAAAGCGCAATTGCAGTGTAAATATTTATAATTAGATATTTTCGAAAGTTTATAAGTCCTCTATTGTAATCTTAATACTTAAAGAAAATCCTGTCCATTAGCATTATAAGGAAATGGCTTTTACTTTATGAATAAGTTTCAATAACAATAGAATATCCTTGCTTGTTTAATTTACTTCCTTTGAGTCATATTGCTCTAAGGGTTGTTACATTGGTCATTAGAAGTATGTAATAAATAAACAATTACCTACTGTTTGAGAAGGGTAGTGTGAACCAATAAATAAAGTAAGAAATGTAAATTCCATTTTAGTTTAAAATTTCAAGTGTTGTGAAAATGCCACCTCATCTCGGTGCTGATTTGAAAGCGCGGATTGTTTCGGAATTAGCGGCGGGCCGTAGCGTGCGTGAAATTTCACGTATGTTAGATATACCAAAAAGCACCGTAGGGCATTACCGAGTAAAATGGAATCTTGAACACACTTTGGAAAGAGCCATCGGAAGTGGTAGACCTAAAGTATCTACACGTGCTCAAGATCTCGAGTTGTTTCATTACGTAACAGAACAACCATTTGCTACATACCGAATAGCAGATACACATTTCCCGGATAACTTCACAAGCCAAAAAATTAAAGGGAATAAAAAAGTATAATGCTGCTGCGAAAGAAGTTCTCAGTGACGAAAATATGAGACGTCGTCTGGAATTTGCAAGGCGATATGTGAACGAACCTTTGGAATTTTGGAATCGAGTGATTTTTAGCGACGAAAAAACGTTCAATAGCCGCAACGATGGACCACTAAAAGTTTTTAGAATGGAAGGAACTCGTTACGAAAATAATCACATATCTAAAAAACGAAGTGGTTATTTTCTGTGAATGTGTGGGGTTGGGTTAGCGCGGGGTCCAGGAGTTTGTTGGGCTATCGATGGACGTCTTGATTCTGCTGCGTATTTAGATATTTTGGAAACTATTATGAAACCTTCAGTCGAAGTGTTTTATCCAGACGAAGATTATATTTTCCAACAAGTAAGTATTCTTATTTCACTATACTTTCTCCAAAAATAGTTCGGGATCTGTTGAATTAACATTTTCATAATGTATTTTTGTTGTTAAGGACAACGCCCTATTCATACTTCGCGGGTTGTGCGCAATTGGATACGAGAAAATAACTTGGAGCTGTTACCCTGGCCAGCAAAAGCCCAGATTTTAACATTATCGAAAATGTTTGGGCTCGAATACTTGCTGTTATCCGAAGACAACAAGGGCCAAATTTTATACCAGTAAACCGTAATGCACTAATTGCAGCCATTGATACCGCATGGGAAACGATTAATATTAATTATATTGATACCTTGATAGCGTCAATGAGCAGACGCCTCCAAGAATGTATCAATAATAATGGAGGTCACACCCATTATTGATTTCTTATATTTATTTATATAGTAATACCTTTATTTAAAAAAAAAGTTTTCATTTAATTTTAAACTATAACTTGGTATCTTAATTATAATTATGTAATAAATTCTTGTCAAAAACTAAATATATACGTTGACAATAAGAATTGCCTTAGTTTTTATTTTCACTTTTATATTAACTACAGAAAAAATGAAACGTCATAAAATATACATTTTGTAAGGACTAAATATTATGAATAGAGAGTTTAATGATTTTTTTTAATAACTTACAATAATTAGTAGGTTAGATTTATTTAAAAATAAGTAATAATCAGTCAACCCAAATAACCATGTTTAGTTTTTGATTTAATTTAAAAGTTATTGCTTGTAGACGTTTTTTAAATCAAAATTATTTCTAATTTTATTTTGTAAACATTTCCTAAACAAAATTTTGATTCGATAATTAATCGAGCTATGGTGTTTAATTAGCGATACCTTCAAATATATTCTTTAAAGAAAAAATTAAGTAAGCAACGTAAATTACCTATTTTCTAAAACGTGCTTAGTGTAATGATTCATTCTACAGTCCTTCTATAAGATAACCCCTGCTGAGACTACCTGCTGTTAGAATTGTAAATGATACTCTTAAGCCCGCTTCACAATGTGCAAACTTCTGTTTACAGAAATTGTGGTGTCCAAGTTTTAAATTTCATGAGTGTACATTAGAGTATCATCCTATATATATGAATTAAACATTAATAATTTTCTAATTATTATAATTTAAATGATTACTATAAGTTCGAAGTTAGACATAATATTAAACAATATCACTTGTTAACGTGTATATTGAATGTGCAATTTTGTACGGTGCAGTTAGTTAGGTTTAAAGCACTGCTAACGGTCCAATACTAATAGTTCTGTCATTAGTGAACACATTACCTTTGTCAGTTCATTTCTAATAACTGTATCAGCATTGCTAAAATATTTTTCATCACCAGTATTTGTAACTTCCTGTAAAGTACTGGGTTCATTATATTCTAAAGGTTTTAGAATTTTATTCGCAATCTGTTTCTTGTTACTCACAGATTCTTCGATATATTTTTCGGCAAAGCTAGTAGATTTCCATCCACCATGTCGCTTTAGAGCTCTAATATCATATCTCCACCGTTGTCAACTAAGGTAGTTGCCGAGGTTCTCCTAAGATTATGGTTTGTATATTCATGGGGATTTGGCAAATTTAAAAGAGCGCAACATCTTTTTGAGACTTTTGAAATTTTATGTATGCTCATTACAGCAGGATCACAGTGAACATTCTGATATTTAATAAAAAATCTATCAAAAAATATATTCAAATAAAAATCCCCAATTATAGTAAATGAACGATAAGTAAAATGTGTGTCTTGCGACATCTCGTGTAAACATTGACACGTGTGAATAGTATAAAATAAGAAAAATGCCAACAGTTAACTGTAACGGCATGTGTGTGTTAAAGTGCAAAGCGCTATCTAAGCGATAGCTTTAATGCTTGTACACACGTTGCCGATAAAGCCAAGATAACGCTTTGCACTTTAACACACACACGCCGTTACAGTTAACTGTTGGCATTTTCTTAAATGAACGATGTGTTTTAGTTTTAGTGTTAGGAATATTTACTAAGACTAAGTTTCCCAAATCATTTATATCGTTAACTTTCAATTGAACTAGTTCGTCGCATCTACATGCCCCTGAGATTCCAAATATAACTACCAAAAAATATTGTACATAAATTTTATAAAAATAATCAGATTGCATTCCATATTTTTTTTAAACATAGGTACGTACCTTGTGCCAAGTATTTATCATAGGTGCTGTACTAAGGAATTTGTCAAAGTCTTCTTTAGAAAAAACTTGTGACTTTTTTCGCTTATAGTTATCGTCTTGTCGTTTTATATATGCAATTAATTTAGAATAATTATTGATCTTTACATTGTGTTCCACATTTAATTTAGATTTTGCCATAGAATATTGCGCCCATAATGATGAACTCTTCAGTTTTTGCGATAAAAAAGTAAAATATGCTATCATCACATTTTCGGAATAAACAGTCACATTGAAATAATAACACCATTCTGGACTTCCATTGTCTACATTTTATTTTAATAGAATAAACACAACGTTTCTATTGCTATTGAATCTGCAATTGTCTTCAGGTAAATACTAACAAATTTAAAGACTACTGTAACTTATATACTAATACAAAGTTAGTGAAACGATCAAGCGTACAAAGTTAATAAAGGGGGACGTTACCGTAGACTAAGATTAGTCAGGTGTCCAATTAAGGGTTTCCACACATTGTTAATGTCTCCGCTAGAATGACTAAAGACATTCTTGTTGTTTTTGATAAACGCTGCTTCTTTAAATTTTCTCTTGTACCAGTGCTCTTCTCGGTGTATACTTCTTGCCTCCGACCATTTCATTTTGTGATGTTTTTCCCAGGAGTGTTGGGCAATGCCGGATTTCAAAAAATTTCCTACGCAGTAGTAAATAATTTAATAATTTGTACTAGTACAAAATTGAACACTTCTACTGCATGTATTGTCTTATATAATCTATATGATTACTATACGCTTGAAGAAAACAATTATTATTAAATTCCTGAAATTACCGCTAGGGAGTGTAACTGCAATTGTGAATCTTAAAAAGTGATGTTTCTGTAAATTCCGCTATATTAACCTAACAAAAAATACCTGACGTTTAAAGTCGAGGATAATCTGAGCCGAGCTGTGATGCTCTAATAATTTTAAAAAAAATTGTTTAGTTCATGTCTCTGGGGTAACTTAGACTTTTTGTGTTGAGCAAAAACACAATTATTTGAACATAATTGTTAATTTGATTCTTTCTATTAAGAGCATAATGTTGTAAAAAAAGTGAGATCTTTTAATCGCTTTTTTCCTGAGTGCACTAAATCAAGGTCAATCCCAGAAAGTCGCTAGTTTTTGAGATTGGATTCTGTTAGTAGCGTGAATGCAGATTATTCGTTATTTGGACGAGCTGAAATACTCAGATCTAATAGAGTTGCTCAATTCAGTTGCATAAAAAAGCACCTTTTTAAATGTATGTATTATCTCAGTTATTGAAATTCTTCAATTCAAGCAAGTGCCTTATTTAAAATTATTTCAATCACTACTGTTGAATACATTACTTTCATCGTCTTCATTTAAATTTATGATTAGTGTATAATTGTATAATATCCTCACAATGTCTAATTGTTCTAATGATTCTTGCCACATACGAACTGCATTATCCATGCCACTGCCATCTCTTCCTATATGCCTTTTATAATATTTTTTTGCGATACCACAAATACGTTCAATTGGGTTAAAAATGTAGTGATACGGAGGTAAACGTAAGACTTTGTTACCATAACTTTTAGTCAACTTATCAGCAATATAAGTTTTTGGTTGCTTATTTTTAAAATATTGTAATTAATACAGATGTAATATTAACATTTTTTGAATTGAATTTTATTCACCAATGCACTAATGCAAGTAATTGAAGTTTTAATAAATCCAAATTATAATGTATCTGATTATTTGTAAGCCACTCTTGATTCTGGGATTTCTTCCATGTCGATGTCAGAATTGTTTTCTCTACTGAACAATGGTATCGTGCATTATCTATTATAATCAGAGAAGGATAATATTCTAAATTATTTAATAATTGATACTCAAACCATTTTATACAATTTGTTTGTTTTATCTCTCCATGGTAGTCTGGATTTCTCGAGTTGGATGAAAAGATTAGTGATGCTCCAGAAATAAAACCATTTTTTGTACCCGCGTGCACTATAATACATCTAAAATATGAACTTAAATGAAATTAAATCTAGCAAAAGAAATTTAGTTATAAGTAACCGTTTTCCACGGCTTTTATTTTCTTATCAGTTTTGACATTATTATCTTGCCACGAAGGAGAAACTGTCCCATTTTCAAAAATCCATGTTTCATCTAAATAAAGAAACTTGATGTTATTTATTACAAACACAATGTAGTAAAAAACTCATACGTAACAAAGCTATATGGGAGACTTCCATTAAGCCCCTTCGCGGTTCATCCATTTCCCACTGAAATCCAATATTGTGCAGTATTTTACGTAATGTTCCACAACTACCCTCATAAATAGCGCGTTGTTTAAGCAGTATTAACAAAGTGGCCACCGTAATGTGCTGTTCTATAAATTATTACATAATGATGCGACGTTTAAAGATTTTTATAAATATTACTTTGTTGATACATCTTGTAAACTACATTTCGAACATCGCTAATTGAAAAATTGTCAATGCTGTGTATGGGATATTGGCGTTGTTTTTGTCTGCAAGGATTAACTAATTCATCACCATATTTAACTGCAGCAGATAGTTTACATACAGTAGATACACTCAACTGTAAAGCTTCCCTAATTCACTAAAATAATTTAATTTAGATTATCGATTGTGGTGTATTTGAAAAATAATTACTTCTAAAACACAAGTGCAGAAAAAGAGCGACGTTAAAGTGACAGTAAATTAGGGTTGCGGTGGGGTTATGTTATAGTAAACAAATAACTTGGCAATCTTGCTATGAATACTGGTTTTATACTAACCTAAATAATACAAAATCCTCTATTATATTTATTTTAATAGTAGAAAACATATCATTTTCCGTTACATTTTTTACTAGTAGATAAACGATTTATATAAATATGTATAACCATACATTTTGTAAACTGTAGATAGTTACGGAGTCGTTGTACAACAATTGCATACTTTCAGTGATCCTACTTTAGTACGGGAATTTAAAACAGCAACATCACGAAACTGAGTAAAAACGTCCATTCAAAGGTTAAATTGTTCGGTTGAATGTGGAAATACAAATATCCGCAAACTTGCAAAAAGGGGAAAAACACTCCTAACTAACTTCAAACTTGAAACTTATTTATTTCCAGTACTCATAACGTGTGTTACACACGTACCCATAATCTGCGAAAGCTCGTTGACTGATCGCCAAACGGCAATTGTGGCACACTTATGTTGCCTTGTGCAGGTACCGCTCATAGAACTTACTAGATGATGAAGCTTGTGAACTTGAAAATGTGACCCAGATACAATACATCTATACTATGTTCAATTGGTTGAAAAAATGTCAGTATCGAACAGTAATAAACCATCATTTTTATTTTGAAAATATATCGATTGATTCTTTGGATAGATTCAGTGCAATCAAGCTTTCTTTTAGTTAAAAGCTTAGTGAAATTAATGTACGGTGTCCGGCTTCAGGTTTACTAGCTTCAATAAATTGTACCTTGAATCTTGACAAGTTCAATAACCTACAAGTTTGTGACTTGTCCAGTAATTTCACAATTCATCAGTGACATTATTTTCATTTAAAAATATATACTAGTAACAGTAGTTTGGATTTACCTTTGTTTTAACAAATGAATTTGGAATATTAATTTGAAAATGAATAAACTTCTCTATGGAAGAACTATTCTAAATAATTTTGTTTAACAATAAACTGTAATCTTTTATTTAAAAACTGTTGTTTTATTATACGTGTTGTTCAAATTCAATGTATACACTCTTTCGTGGTTAATGGTTTTGTTTTTGCTTACTGTTATTGTCATATCGATTTTAATTCATTATGTTTTTTATTTAATCAACGTAAATTAAAACATTTAAACTATTGAATTCGGTTTAATGCTAGCAAAACATACTCAACGTAATGAATTATAATAAATAGTAGTAGTGTTTTTTATTAAATTTGATTGTTTATGTTAGTAATTTTCTCGGTATGTCTGCGTCTATTTTATTTTTGTAAATATTGTATAACTAAAATATATTTATGTATTGCAAACTTTCAAGTAATAGCTTTGCAAACATAAAATGTTGTTTATAGATTTATAAAACAACTTTTTTTATTTTTTTCCATCTTCATAAAAATCACAAGTTAGATGTTGTCTTTGATATGAACCACTGCTGGTTTTAGTGTTAGTGTTATGTGGTACATAAAATTCTATGCATCTTAAAAGTTAAATCAAATGCACGAGTTTTATCTAAATTTATTGACGTATTACACATTCTTTGATATTACGTACTTATTTATAAATTAATGTTATTGGGAACAAAAACTAATAATTGTATTTTGTTGTTGTAATTATTGTATCTAATACAGATTTAACATTATATTCTTAACAACATTCAAACACATAAGCATCAACGTAACATTAAACAAATATTGTTGTTGACATTCTTTACTTGACAAGTGCATTACTGTAGAAAGAATAATTCATAGCAATACACTGTTATAATCGTAAATAAATTATAAAAAATGTATTAAATTAAAAATTAGATATTTTTGCAGTAATTTACTGACATTTGAAGAAAAGAATAGCATATTTTATTAGGAGGAAGAGTTACTTTTCATGACTTGTTCTCTATTATCAGCCTCACTTTGTTTGGATCTTATAAACACGGGCACGCCTAGTAAATCATCACTTTCCCTCCGTATAAAATAATACACTAGCCTGATGTTTAAGTTTATGCAAATAGAAAAGTTTATTACCTATGTTGTTTTTACTGTGAATGTGAATCTTGTAAATAGGGAGTTCAAATAATAATAAAAATCAAACACATTTTAATTTCAAATCATATTGTTCACCTGCCAACGTACTCCGGCTTGCTAATAATTAACTTATTAACCTTCTTAACTTTGTCGAACAACTAAATCCTCTATCAACTGCAACTCACATTATTCGTAACCGCTAATTGCAGCTTCATGAGTATATAAGTGTCATTTATTTGTTTTCTCTTCACCGTCTTATCTCTACAACTATCCAAACAGGACCATAAGAAAGTAAAACTCAATAAATAAATCAGTCGTATCCTATCCGTTTAGAATATGTTAGGTGCCGTCAACTAAATAGAAGGAGAAAATCTCTTAAAATTTTTCTCATATAAATGTTTTGTCAGTTTATTTATTTAATCGTATGGTACATTTTAAATACTGTATTGTGATGTAAGTGTTATGTATGGTGCCCCAGAAGATCAGTATAAACCTGTACAGTGTGGTAGGCACCAATGTACTCTAAAGTAACCGATTCTTAGTGGTTTACTTAATTTACTTGCACATTTTTTTAAACAATATTATTTTTAATTTTACAAGAAAAAAAATTTTCCCACTTAACATGTTATACACATTTTTAAAAATTTAAATAACCAGTCTAAGATGTATTTTTCAACGCGTATATAACATTTCTAGAATAGTGGATTGGTTGAACCCTTAATTTTAATTTTAATCCGTGACCGACTAACAATTCTCGGATTTTAAACCACTTTGATTTGTCATACATTGTCAGACGTGGAAAGTTTTCACTTGAAAATTTCCGTAAAAATTTTTTTTGTTATAGTGATTATTGTCAAATACCAGGATTTGATTGTTTTAATAACGTGGTAAAAGATTATTAGAAAATTAGTGTGTTTCAAGAACGACAAACGCTTAATCTCTTTTTTTCAGAAGGAGGCGACTTTTCACACACTATTATTAGTAGGACATTGCATTAACAACATGGAGCAATAGGTAAGCCATTAAACAATCGGTGTAGAAATATTTTGAATTAAAGTCGTTAATTTATTAACCTAAACGTTGTACCTAGAATGGAAGGTTAAATTCAAATTCAAATAAATTGGACCACCCTGTATGCATATTCTAACCTGCCACATTACCAAAAATTGTGTTTTATATGATTTTTTTCATTTCTTCAGACTGTTTTTCTTAACGTAAGTTGGTGTATAATAAACTGATTACGTTCGTACATGACTCTCCTAGTAAGACCTGCACTACCTTCATAAAAACATCAATTTATTTTCTTGAATAAAACCTCTGCATTAACATAAAATATAATTAAAAATATTTACTATAAATTAAGAAAAAATATTTACTATAAATTAAGGATTGCAATTTATTTCAACAACCCAACAGATTGACTCTAATATAGTATGTACCTACTACGCTTTTATGCAAAGTAAACTAATTTTACAATTACTGGTCATCCTATTTAGATGGCAAATATTTGTATCTAGCAACTTCAAGAGGGTTTCTGAATAATTATCAACGTAGATATACATATTTTAATTATGAATGATTTTTTGTTATGTATCAGTACCGAGAAGAATTTTGTGTGTTAAAGAACTTTACCTTAAACTTTAGAAAAAGTTATTTGTATGCAATTCAAGTCTAAAGTAAGGTGTAAGAATTATTCCAACCTCAACATGATAAATATGATATACTTTAAAATAAATGAGATTGATTTAGTTGCTCTTTGAATAACATAGCTAGAAAAATGTTAGTAATTTTACAATAAAAAATATAATGTGGAACGGCTGAAGAAAAATTTTATTGTAATTTGATTAGAAAAGTTAAGTTCTAGAAATTATTTATTTAATACTAGGATAAATCACTAACAAGAAAATTGTGTAGGTAATAAGTTTAACTAACAAAAGTTGCTAATTTACAATTCTATAAAATGTTTGCAGTGGTAGTTAACTTTTGTACGTGCTAACTGAACTAACATAAATTTCAACATGCCTTGATGAATACATGGTTCTTCGATCGAAAAGTTTATTGCAATTACGTTTTATTTTCCACACACGACAACAGGTATAGAAATATATGTATGTTCTTGCCATATTAATATTGTTGAATGTTTATAAGTTTTTACTACATTGTCTTAAACACCAATCAACAAAATAACACATAGAATTGATATGCATGACGTTATAGGAAACTTTATTCACAATTCAAACTGATTTTTATGTATTGTAACTGTAAACATCAATACAAATTGTGACAATTTCTAACTTTTTTAATACGTTTATTTAAATACAAATACATATTGTTAAAGTGCAATTTTAACACTCAAATAAGCCTGAAGGGTTTTAGTAGCTCAGTAAAAGATATGACATTTTTAATACCTAGAGTTTGTTTATCAGAGTGTAATCTTTTAGTTGATCGTCAAAATCAAAGATGGTAATAAATTATAGGTAACTACTCTTTTTTGTAAAACCAAAGTGCAAACTACAAAACCGAGAGCATCAAATAACATTATAATAAGCTCACTTAAAAAAAGCAGTATAGTTCATTACAGCATTTGACTAAACACAACATTATAGAACAAGATCAATGGCTGTGCTGTTATATTTCATGTTCTTATTTACCTTCTATAATATTTACACACTTAATCAATATTACTACATATAAAAACTAAGATGGGTCAGGTTTGGCAAGTTTAAGAATTAGTGGTTTTCCTGAACTTTAAAACAAATGTACTTATTTATTCATATGGTACATTCTTTTTTATTATTGTATTGTGATGTAAGTGTTACGTATGGTGTCTCAGAAAGCATTTATTTCAAGGTATAGAAAAACCACTAAAACCTAAGAATGTCAACCCTGACCCACCTTAGTATTCATATGTAGTAATATTGATTAAGTGTCTAAATGTGATAGACGAAAAATAAGAACATAAAATATAACAGCGCAGCCATTGCATGACGACATATAATAGACCGGTCCGAGCGCCAACCACGATAATGACAAAAAAAATAGTAAGATGAAGAAATAACAAACAAAATAATTAAAGTAGAGATCGATAGAGAGTTCTGGAGCCTCACCTCCTTAACTCTGACATCAGCACTCGTAATATACGTTGTAGGTCATAATACCAACATATATGGTGATCCAAAAGTACTGTCAATTTTATATACAGAGTTTTTCAAAAAATTGTCAATTTTATATACAGGGTGTTCCAACAGTAATTGCCTTTTTTATATACAAAGTGTTCCAAAAAATTCTCCTAACTAATGAATAATTCTAACTATATTTATAACTAAATTCTTTACAGCCGGGTCAGAAACCTCACTTCCTTACCTCGGTCTAAGTTGGATCGTAATGTATCTTTCTCTCTCTAACCTATTGTTTGTGTATATCTCTTACCTTGTCTCTACGTCATAATACCACCATACAAGGTGGTAACTAATAAATATTTTTAACTAAATTTGTAACTAGGTTGATAAACCTAAATGAGATAAGTAATTGTTAACCTGTAACTCTTAGTGCCTACCATCACCAGTATAATTTACTATTACCCGTGGCAAAATGGCGGCTATTTAAAGATTTCAAAGTTAAATAAATTTTAAACTAGTGGTTTTTTATTGTTTGTTTAGAGCAGGGGTATCTTTTCTTATATTTATAATTTTTCAATAAAACCACTAGTTTATAAGTTATTTAACTTTGAAATCTTTAAATACTCGCCATTTTGCTACGTGTAATGGTATTATTTTAAAATTTTCATGTTTTACTAACACTAGTATAACCAATACACCTGCAAAGTTTGGGTTTCATGACTTCAACCATTACGGAGAGGGAAATTAGTTTCTAAAAATCACATACAGACCGATAGACAGACAAACCAAGCAAGATGGGACTATCCATTATATAATAAAAATTGTTTGTCTCGACCTACAGTATAACCTGGTAAAATCTTGGGCATTTATTACGAGACACCCTGTATAGACAATAAACAAAACTTAAACCTTTATAATATAAATAACTATAAAATTCAGATTAATACAATAAATAAATGATATAAATAAATCACTATTATTCAACTTAACATATTATAATTCTACCAAAATAATTGGAAATCTTAGGGATAAGAAATTACCAAAACAAAAGTTGACAGTCACGAGGGTATTCTATAATGACCCCAAGCTAATGCATTATTACAACCATCTGGTTTAATATACCTTTTATCATCACGCCAAGACAATGCGACCTTATTCTTTAATTTTGTATACAACACATGTTTATTTGATGTAAATGATCGTACATTTTTATAAATATTAACATATTATCTCCACAGATTTTCTTAATGAAGTTATAATAAAAGTCATACATCACATGTTTAGGTAACTCAAGAATACAAAAGCCTATATACATAGTCATTTATACTACGAGGCGAAAAATAAAAATAAGTGTTTAATGCGAAATAATTTTTTTTACAATCGGTCTTTGTTTTCGAGATATCGAGGTACCAACTTTTGAAAGATACGATTTTAAGTTTCACAAAAAACTAATATAGAGTGCTTTGAAACAAAAACTTATTTATTAATTATTGACAGTTTTACATTTGGGTAGTGTTTGTAATTGTTGCCAGGTTTGCATCGCAGCTGGCGGTGGGTTTTTCGAACATACTGTGTAAGTTAAGGTATTGGTTCTTCTTTGTGTTACAGTTACAAAGTTTTTAAATAAAGTTTTTATATTGCCTACTATTATTTTTGTGTGAAACTGGAAACCAGGTTTTTTAAAAAGTTTGAACCTCGCTATCTCGAAAACAAAGGCCGATTGGAAAAAAATTATTTCGCATTTTTTACTTAGAATCAAACTGTGAACACATATTTTCAGTTTTTGTTTTGTGGTATAAATCACCTTGTATACAGGGTGCCCATAATCTATCTCATAACATGGGTAACTTTCTTAATATGCAAAATAGGTAATCGGTTAAATTAGGAAAGTTGGGCAGAATTACAAGCAAAATGTTAAACTTTTTTCAAATTTGACATATGTCTTCAACTTTTGAAATTTTGTGAAAAACTGAAAACAGTCGATTTTTTAATGTTGTCCTGTTCCACTACTACTTACTTTAGAACTGAACTAAAATGACATCTTATACATAATTTTACGTAGAATTCGATAAAATTACTCAAAATGTCATAACCCTCTTGATTTTCGAGATATAACACAAACTTACATTTTTTAAATGGCAATCATAGTTGGCTGTGATCTTATTAAATAGCTTTTGTTTTTGCGATTTCATTGATATAAGGTTCGATATACTTTACTCTTACATTTTTTTGTAAATGCTAAAAGTA
Organism: Abscondita cerata; assembly: GCA_030710515.1. Lineage (NCBI taxonomy): Eukaryota > Metazoa > Arthropoda > Insecta > Coleoptera > Lampyridae > Abscondita > Abscondita cerata. Next base: position 63,362 of record JALBCR010000860.1, on the reverse strand, counting down.
GTTTATTGATACAATTAAGCTGCAAAATAATACACAGGCAGGCTATGGAAACAAATGCTTCAAACAAAAACCTGTTGAAACAAAAGCCTGTGTCGTCAACTAAATAATTTGATTTACATAAGTAAGTTGTATTATTCACGGTGATTTATTTTAAAAACATAAAATTCTCAAAATAAACAATGTATTCACATGAAGAGAGAAACGACATGCTTTTTGTTATTATGCTAGCAACAGAAATAGTAATGAAGCCAGTGAAATGTATTTGCAAAGATATATGGAAAGAAGACAACCAGATAAAAGACTTTTTTCCAAACTGGAAAATAATTTAAAACTATACGGATCATTTATGAAACCAAAAGCTAAGCAAAAGTTTAATCAAGAAGACGAAGAAAGAGTTTTGGCATATGTAAATTATAAACCAAAACATCTACCCGTGAAATTGCAAGTGAGTGTGGTACTTCTACAGAAAAAGCTCGTTTAATTTTAAAACAAAATCGATTCAAGCCGTATAAATTTCATATCGGCAACACCTTGTATCCAGCCGACTCAGAGAGAAGATTAAATTACGCTCGATGGTTTTAAGAGAAACTGACAACGATCCATATTTCTCGCGCAGAATTTTATTTACTGACGAGGCAAAATTTACCAATAACGGTGTATTTAATAGACATAATAATAACTATTGGTCTGAGAACAACCCTCATGTTACTGTTGAGAGACGAGATCAACATATTTTTTCAATAAATGTGTGGTGTGGCATCCTCGGTAGCAGAATAATTGGTCCGTTCTTTTACAATTACCATTTAAATGGAAGGCGATATTTAGAATTTCTTCAAAATGACTTGGAAGACATGTTAGATGAACTGCCATTAAATGTGGTACAAAATCTTACTCATTTCCAACATGATGGTGCTCCTGCTCATAATTTTAGAGCTGTTTCTGAATATCTTTCCGAACGTTTTCCGAGCTGGATCGGTAATTCAGGTCCTATTAATTGGCCGGCAAGAACACCTGATATCACACCTCTCGATTTTTTCTTGTGGGGAACCGTTAAAGACAGGGTGTACAAAGAAAAACCCAATAATGTAGAAGAATTAAAAGATAGAATTAGGTTGATTATTAGAAGAATTCGTCCTCGCAGTTTGGAAAAAGTGCATAGAGAGATGGTTAGAAGATGTCAAATGTGCATATTGGTTAACGGGGGCCATTTCGAACATTTAATATGAACTTTTATGTCTTTTGTACATTATTGAAATAGAACATAATTACAAACCATTAATAGTACCTACTTGTGGTATTATATTGTCAATATAAATTTTTGTTTCAAGTTTAACTAACTTGTAAATCATTTTGTTCCTTAATGGTATCAACAACACAATTTTGGGCATTTAAATAGAAATACAAGAGTAAAGTATATCGAACCTTATATCAATGAAATCGCAAAAACAAAAGCTATTTAATAAGATCACAGCCAACTATGATTGCCATTTAAAAAATGTAAGTTTGTGTTATATCTCGAAAATCAAGAGGGTTATGACATTTTGAGTAATTTTATCGAATTCTACGTAAAAATATGTATAAGATGTCATTTTTAGTTCAGTTCTAAAGTAAGTAGTAGTGGAACAGGACAACATTAAAAAATCGACTGTTTTCAGTTTTTTCACAAAATTTCAAAAAGTTGAAAACATATGTCAAATTTGAAAAAAGTTTAACATTTTGCTTGTAATTCTGCCCAACTTTCCTAATTTAACCGATTACCTATTTTGCATATTAAGAAAGTTACCCATGTTATGAGATAGATTATGGGCATCCTGTATATCGGTTTATCGTATAGAACAGAGAGTTTTTCCATGTGTATTGCAACTAAACTTTCAAATAAAACTATATGATTCTTAAACTGCGGTTTCAAAATTGAAACCTCAGCTCCCAATTGTCTTCCTTTATTTTCCCAAAGTGTGATTAACTTTACATCTATACGTTTGTCGACATTTTACATAGCTTTCCCGAATACAGAGTTGTTCATTAATTTATAAAACATTTTTTCAAAATTATTAACCGCCATATTTTGCATTTTCGTATTTAAATCTACATATTTTTTTAACCAATCACTTTGATTCAATAAGAGAATTCGATCAATTCTATCAAACCTGCCCTCAAACACTGTTGAAAATTTCTATAGTGAATGATGTGTTCGCACTTATTGTTTAGATTTGTGATTAACTTCAACTGTTTTGAATCTGGTGGTGTGATATTTTTAGGGCAAAATGGAAATGTATTATGATCATCATACATTTTTTTCGGGTACATCAAGTCAACCTTACAGATGTATCCCTTTGATTAATCTTCGGATATACTTAATACATCTAATTCCTTTATCTCCTCTACTGTTAGAAACTTGAACGCATTGATTGGTAATAATGCTGATAACGATTTGCCATAGAGATTTGTGGCATGCAGGTAGTTGATAAAAGAAGCGGGTTTCGACACATCATAACTTGCCCATGTATTTGCTATTAGCTTTCAAATGTCGAATGCTACATTGACTAACACCACCTCTAATACCCTTTTTTATAAAATGAAGCATATCAATATCTGTTAAAAGTTCCAGTTCTACTTTAGTATAATTAAGCATGGCAGCCCAAGACAAACCAGGTGCAGTAAAAAAGTTTGCAGGATCTAAGTCTAATATTTATTCACATACACTTCTAAATGCTTCAAAGATGTCAGATAGAAGAAAAACATCCGTTTTTAAGTACAAGTCAATGTATTCTCCTATAGTACTAATATTAATTTTTTTCCAAACCGTTTGTGCATAGTTTTCTATTGAAATATGACATCCTTTTAGTTCATTATACAATTTTTTACGTAATGGTAGTTTGTTGCAGTTTAATTTATCAAATGATCAACAAATAAATATGGAAACACTCCTTTCTTTCTCATAATTTCAAACTCATCTTGATCAGAAAAATAAAATAATGTTTAAATTGTCTGCTAACTGATCAAAACTAGCAGGTATAACACAGAACGAGTCTAGAAACTTCATTTTTAAATAGTTGTTTTGTAATCCCCCGTTTATGTTTTCCTCCGTATCTACCAGTATGTGTTTTCAGAATGAATCATACTTTTCCTTATTTTCCGCAATAACGTCTACCACTTCCTACACCTAAAGATTTTATTTGAGCATCATAATTTGACAAAGTATAAAAAAAACACTGGTATAAAGTACGGTATTTTAAAATTAAGGTTGTAAATGCTGCTGGCCCAAGGTATCTTCCCGTCAAGTGATTGTGATTTCGCATTCCATTATATGATATGATATGATGCAAAATTTGAATTTATAGTGGGGAAACTTCGATTGTTTTAGTTTGTAGTCTCAAGAGTGGGCGCGCAGGATCAGGGTGGGATGGGTCCGGGGAATGCGTCTGATTTATTATTTTTTTTTACAAACTAAATAGTACCTTGTGAAAAAGTTGGTATAATTGTTGTATGTTTGGTAGATAGCTAAACTGGGACATATCTAAACAGCTAAACTAATAAACAGCTAAACAGGTAAACAAGTAAACAGCTAAACAGGCAAAAAGGTAAACAACTAAACAGATAAACAAGTAAACAGCTAAACAGCTAAACAAGTAAACAACTAAACAAGTAAACAGCTAAACAGGTAAACAGCTAAACAGGTAAACAGTTAAACAGCTAAACAGGTAAACAAGTAAACAACTAAACAAGTAAACAGGTAAACAGCTAATCAGGTGACCAGTTAAACAGGTAAACAACTAAACAGGTAAACAGCTAAACAATTAAACAGCTAATGTAGTGTTGTTGAAATCTTTTTATAGGAGTAGGGGTGTTTTAATTAAGTACACTTAATTTGAATGTAAAAAACTCTTACATCTATGAAAAGATTTCAGCAACACTTTAGTTGTTTACTTGTTTACCTGTTTAGCTGTGTACTTGTTTAGCTGTTTATCTGTTTAGTTGTTTACTTGTTTAGCTATTTACCAGTTTAACTGTTTAGCTGTTTACCCGTTTAGCTGTCTACCAAACATACAACAATAATACCAATTTTTTTACAGATTACTATGTAGTTTGTTGATAAAAACAATAAATAAATCGCATTTCCCGGAACCCTGCTACGACAAACGAAAGCAATCGAAGTTTCCCCACCACAAATTCAAATTTTGGATCAAAGAGTGAGCCAGTGAGCTTTTGCATATCTATTGGAACATTGAGAGACACCTCCTTTGATTCCTTTCTGAATAAAAAGTATGGTATCTATATCAATAATAAGTTCTAAAGAAATGTTTGTAGTTTTTAACATGGCATCAAATGTTAAATCCGAAGCTGTAAAATAATGAAAAGCGTCAAGGGAATATGTTTTTAAACAAGTATCACGGAACGCTTCAAAAACATCAGTCAATAATAGGACATCCGTTTTTAAATATAAATCCGAATAATCACCTAGCGTCTGAATATCAAAAGTATTTCAAACGTTTACAGCATGACAATAGTCTTTATGTAAAATATGTTGATCATGTAATCTACTATAAAAGTCATTTTTTGTCGGCAATTTTGTTTTATTTAGTTTTTCCCAAGAATCGATATAATTGTATGGAAAAACTCCTTTTCTATTTATTAAATTGAATTCTTCAACATTATTGCAATGGGATGCTGTTATTAATTTTTGTTCGTTGTTTAAATTATTTGAAAGTTTTTCTAAGCTTTGAGCCATAAAACAAAACCTGAGCGAAATATTTGTTCTGGAAACTCGTTTAGTAAAAGATATATATTTTTCTTTATTTATGGGTAACAACTTAATGGTTCCTTCAAAAGATGAAGATAATTCTTTAATTATAAAATGGGCATCTTATCCGCTCAACTTATAGAAAACTATTGGGATTACATGGTCATCTTTATAATTTAGGTTGCAACCCTGATGAGCTGCGCCCCTAAACTGTTCTGTCTGATGTTGATGGTCGCGTACAGGAATTTGATTATTAGCAATTGTTTTTTTGCAAATGTGACAAGCATTGGTATTAACAAAATTATAATTTTGGGCATCATCAAGGGTTGTCATTGGTACAATTTTTTGTAATTTATCATTACAATAAACAGTTATATTTTTTAATTTGTTTATGAACCAATTAATACAATCCTTTCCTCGATATATCGAAAACTTTGATAAATTATTGTCGTAAGAGCATTTAAAATAGTAAGCTACATTATATGGAATATGTTTTTGATATGGTGAAGTATTTTGTAAAAATGAATTGGTTTCATGACAATTTTCTAAAATACTTTCCAAGTCTGCATATATGGAGAAAGGAACCTTCTCTTGGTTACGATAATTTTTAAAAGACAAAAATGTATCTGATTCTTTTGGTAATTGTACCCTGCAGTGATTAACTTGCTAACAATTTATTTTATGTTTTTCAAGCAATACCTCTGACGTAAAGTGATTCAAGCAACGGTCACAAATAAACTTTTGAGTTTTATGTAATGATAACTGCTTTGATAAAAGAGCTGACATGTTTTTAATCCAGACAAAGTAAAACAATAAAAATTCATTACGCAATGCGTTATTGGTAGAGTTAGAACTTAACTGCAGCATCAACAAGTTAATTACTCTAATATTTTCTCCAACGTTATTACTAAGTAAACAAGGTAAAACTTTTTTATTTTCAATACAATAAAGATTAATAGCTTAGTTATTAAGTTGTTCAAATTTTCTAACATCTTTTATTGTGATGGAAAATTGAATGCCATCATAATTTAACACCTCACTGAAATGAGGGTAGCAGGACATTCTATTAGAATGATTGTTTGTTAAAAATAAAGCAGAAACCACAGACTAAAGGAAGCAGTGACTATCATTGTTCTGAACAATAATCACCGCATGCCTATTTTTGATAAAATTTGGAACGGGTACGTATGTTGAATAACCTACTTTTAAGGGATCATATCTGTTAATATTAACTTTCAACCCTAAAATTTCTAATAAAGCTCACCCAGAATCTTTTTCAGAAAACTCTTGCAATTTTGTTATGAGTTTATCTATGATATTGTCGTGATACCATTTCTTTAAATTAGTTGAACAATCAATTGGATGGTTTTTAGTAGCAAATGTTTTTAAATCTACATCTCCATTATTAGGTTTTATAAAATTGGCTGATAAAATTACATTAACTTTAAGCATAGATTCTTTAAGAGGTTTTTATAATTTTAATTGAAAAACATTTAAAAGATTTATTTAAAAATGCTACAGGGTCCTTAATGCTTACTGTTGATATCATTCCTGTTCTAATTCTTTTGTTAAAGCACGATTCAATGTCGTCCCATATCACATTGCACTTTCTTCGTTTTAGTGTTGTTGTTGACAAACCAGTGCCAGATTTTTTTTCCAGTAAACTCTTCCTAAGCTCTTTAATTTTAAGTTTATAGCGCTTGAGGTACGCTAAACTTGTCTCTAGAGATGAAGCGGACTCTAAAATATTATCTATGTAATTTTCATTTTTAATTACTTTGCGAACAATTCTAATAGTGCGGTTGATGTAAATTAGTATATTATCAACTTCTTCCAATTTTCTTACTTTATCAATATAAAGATATAACGCACTTAGTAAACGTTTACACAAACTTGTAACGCACTCGATGACTCTTAGAATTAAAATAACATGATTCTACATAGGCACTAGTACTATATCGATAATGGTCGTGTTTGTTCGTTGTACGAGCACTATCTAACGAAAGTGGGGATAGAGAGTATTAAAGCTATCACTGAACTAAAGTATTCAGTTTTCTACAATGAACATTACACTTGAAATTGAATTAGAAATTCAGCAACAAGCACAAAATGTTTATTCAAACCATTTGAAACAAGCCATTGCAAACCGTTGTGTTGGTAATTATAGAAACGTTTTTGACTTTGTGCTTAATAAGGAAGATTTTATTATTATTGAAGATATTCTTCGATATGTGAATACACGGGGTTGGTTAAAAGCGATTTACGTAACCTAATTCGTAAAAGAAAAATATTAGAAAATTATGTAAGAAGTGTTTCAAAGATATGTGATAAAAATAGATATGCAACTATAAATTTACTCTCGATAAGATCTTAGTTGATCATAATTTGAAACATAGTGTTTCTAATAAGTTGTATATTATAAAGTTATTGGCAGGACTGAAGTATAGTAAATACCAGAAAAATTATCCAGCAGAACAAATTTTAGGAAACTTTCAATCTACTGACGGTTGGATTGATGAGTTGATATGCGAAGTAGCTCGGTTAGCTGATACTAAGTTTTTAAAAAACATTTTTGATCTAACAAGTGATGAAAATATACCCTTCAAATTTCAACCTTCGCACAATCCGAGGCATGATGCAGTTTGAACATGGTTAAATTAAAACATATCAAAAGGACGTAGCAATCAAGCAGCTCCATTAGGTTGGCAGTCTGGTCTATGCTGTGAACGGTGGCCATCAACAAACTTGATCGATTACAAAAACACTTTGTCTATGTTAGCACCATATTTGATTTAATAAAATACAAACATATTTTAAAGCGTTTTATTTGTATGTCTTAAGCGTATTTATACAAATTAGTCTTATAAACTATTGTAATGTACAATTTCTAGTTAAATATATCATTGTTGTTTATCCAAGATTTTTTATTTAATCCATACCGTTTTACGTATGCTTTATTTCCTTTACGTTTTAGTACTTTTTCTACTAGATATACATCAGGATGTTTTGTTTTTTGTAACTCAAATTCATAAAATCCGCTTAGAATGGGACTACCTCGAATATCCTCGATAAGATAAGTGACGGGATTTGTAATTTGAACTTTTTTAATTTTAAAAAGCTCCGAAGATCAATTTGACGTATAACCTTTCGCAAAAATACCTTTATTCTTACTTATTCGTACTACTTCACCCACTTTAAATTTAGAGCTTTTTGGAAAAGTCTTCATAATTTTAAAGACTTAAGACAAATTCGTCTTGGAGGATACTGTAACAGGTTTTATGTTAATTGTTCGATGTATTCGATTGTTGTACTCATTTATAGGATCTGCAACGTTCGCTAAACGCTTATTAACAACATCAAATTGAAAATCGTAAGTGTATTTAAACGGTTTTCAATAAGGTTCAACGCGTCCAAACCGGCTGACGCTCATTTTAAGAATGAATTGTGTTTAAATGTGGGCTATAGATTTAAAAAATTGAAAGATGGTTTTTCGATGTAACCATCTTCATATAACTCCTCAACAATTGCCAAAATTTCATTATCAAATCCACCGTGTCCTGCTAATTTCTCAGCCCACAAAAGTTGTAATCGATCAATAAATTCGTGCACATTGTTCCAGTATTTATACTCAACAGGTTTTGAGTTAACTTCTTTATAGAAAACACCATGCTCACGTTTCTTGTTTTTGAGCTGATCTTCTTCTTCTTTCTCTATTAATAACGGCTTAATTCATTCCATGTATTTCTTTTTACGTGTACCCATTAATTGTTTAGTAGGATCATAATTACGCCGAGCGAGATTTGTTTGGAGTACAATATCTCTATAGTTATTTCTGTCTTTGAAAGTTACAATGTTATAATCAGGATTGTTCATTATTAGTAGTTAGTATAGTCCTGGAGTACTTTCATACTTTACACCATCAATATCGATATGTTTATCATCTATAGTGACGTATGGTTTAGCAATCATCTATTTATCATTAGTGACATCATAGTAAATTCCGTAGGTATAATCAGTGTCCGCAGAATTCTTGCCGCTATGAATCATTCTATTGACGTAGATTCTGGGTAACTCATGATACTGTTCTAAAAATGAATCACCTGAAGATGACTCCAAGATAGGTACTAATGATGCCGTTGCATTTCTACGTTATTCTTCTTTATTTTCTAGATCTAAATCGGAGTTAGTACCACCAGTTTCATATATTTCTGCAGGTTGAATTGATTTCTTTGAAAATGTTGACAAATGTTCTCCAAATGTTTCTAAGGGTTGAACTTTCCACCTACCATACTTCTTTTTAAATATTGGCGAACCTTCAAAATTATGACTTATCGAATTATTTGAGTGTGGAGTTGATGATCGTTTTAAATTTTCTTTTTTCGGTAGATTGTAGTCATCACCATCATCATCAATTACGTGAATTTTTTTGATATTTTAGTTAGCGGTTTTATGATTGGCTTATTTATATCCATATATGATTTTTCTGCAGTAAAACGATTTTCTCTTAACATATCATATTTGCGTTTAATAGTGTTTCTAGCGTTAATCAACTTCCGTTTCAATTCAATTTCTTTTGAATTCATATCTCTCAGATTATACCACTCTCCTCAGATGTCAAACTCACACAAATAGATTATATAAATGTTTATCTGTATTTATACCTGTTTTATACAGCTCTTATTAGAAGCTTTATTTATATCTTTGTATACAGCTGCAAGTCTGTCTATACAGGTACAGGTCTGTTTATACAGGTACAGGTCTGTTTATACAGGTACAGGTTTGTTTATACAGGTACAGGTCTGTTTATACAGGTACAGGTCTGTTTATACAGGTACAGGTCTGTTTATACAGGTACAGGTCTGTTTATACAGGTACATGTCTGTTTATACAGGTCTGGTTATACATGTACAGGTCTGTTTATACAGGTGCAAGTCTGTTTATACAGGTACAGGTCTGTTTATACAAGTACAGGTCTGTTTATACAGGTGCAGGTCTGTCTATACAGGTATGGGTCTGTTTATACAAGTACAGGTTTGTTTATACAGGATGTTTCAAACAGGTTTTGTACAGGTTTTGTACAGGTTTTATACAGGTTTTGCACAAGTTGTTACGGTCAGTTGTTAGGAAAGTATGCCCCTCAGTGGAGAGTAGGGTGCGGGTTAGGAAAGTCAACGTTATTCCTAGAACCTATAGAAAAAAAATTAAAAAGGTAGGGCGCCAGGTTCGAGTAACGCTGGAGAGTAGAATCTGACCCAAAACCAAAGATCAGCAGCTAACTGTCCGCAGCAGAATATACAGAAAAAGGGAAACAAATCACGAAAGAATTCGACATAAAGTCAGAGAAACCTTTACACAATATTTATTCACCCCAATACACAAACAAATTTGCGATAGTTCACAGCATTAAATAGACACAGATATATTACAAATACACACGAGCTAAAACGGGTAACGTAGAGCATTAAACATTCAGGTAACACGAAAATGACTAAAGCTACATAGAACTACAAGTTAAAGTAAAGAAAATTACCCAAATATTTACCACTGCTACGCCACTGTCTTGTATATGCAATTAATATTTCGCGTACTGAAGGTACGCCTATGGTAAACTTAATCTAGAATGTATGTCGATTTATGGTACTGAGTAACGTTACAGATTACATTAATTTAAGGAAGACGTGTAAGGGAAGTTTTAAGACTAATTCAGTCACCGCGAAGTTTAAACGATTGTTCAACTTGCCTTGTCTGGGAACGAGCTCGTACCGGGAGGGTCAATAGAACTAAATGCGTTCGGCTTAATTAAGATTGAGGTTTAAATTCTTACAGGACTTATACACCACATAGGTATTAAATACTCTTATCTATAACTAGTTAACGTTCCAGGTATATTATGCAATTACACATTCGAGCGACAAATACTCCGCAATAAATTTTCTACGTTCGCGCCTGATAGTTGGTGTCAAGGGGTGACTTCTACTTGAGTGATAGGTCGACTGCAGGTTCAAGCGCAATTATAAAGATACTAAAACCTCTGATCTTCCACGCAGCAGTAGGAGTATTATTCTTGCTCTCAATGGTACTAACGGTTTGGAATGAGCCTCCACCGTGGTTTGCGAATCTGACGGAGTATTCGTGGGTAGCTATTTTGGCACAACGCCTCCAAAAGCCATGAGTAGACCCGCAATTGCCGTACAAGTTGACAAAGGAACAACCGGAAGAAAATATATTTGTAATCGGGAGACATAATCCACCCTCTCTGATGCAAAGCGTCCCCTAACTTGAAGAACGCAGGACGTGCTTATTGAACAGTTCACGTAGAGCACAACTTTTTAGCAAATTTTAAAAGCCACTTTATGCGGTACCATGTTTTACCATCGGCCTGATTACCCCTTCAAGCGAGGAAATTTTCAGATGAGGGTTTATCTTCTCCCTCGTGAACGGTTGATTTAGGACAAGCTTTCCGGAAGCGTTCAAATGCAGCGGACCAATCGTGGAAAGTTTCAAGTTATCAACGCCGGAAACCAATACAAAGTAATGCCCGCGAAATTAGGTTAAGGAAGTGTGTACACAGGAGGAGCGTTTACACTTCAAACGTTACAAACTCCCCCCTCAAAACTTCTAGCTCCGCGCAGAAGAATGAATAGAAATTTGCTAACATACCTTGTTGATCTAGAAAGAAAGAGAGAAAAGAGAAAAATGTTAACCACATTTTCAGAGAAAATCTCTAATTCAAGAGATGACCTATAGATACTTAACCCCACACTTATCAAACCCTACGGAAACTCAACCCCAAAGAGACAGACGGTTTGTCGAACCAAGAATAGCCAATCCGTTGACATCTGTACGAAACTCGCATGAAGCGTTTGATGTATCCAGCAACCAGGTCAAGCAACACCCAAGTAAAGGAAAAGAAATGGATACCATCAAGAGAAATTGAACGCCTACAAAACTCGGAAGTAGCGATTACCGAAAAGCAAGGTAAAGAAAGGTAGGTCGTCCAACAGTATCTCAACCAATCAACTAGACTTAGCCAACAGAAAAAAATATGTAATAGGACCGATATAAATTCGGACTAGCGTCCAGGACAGATCCCTAAAAACCAAAAATGATTACCAACCCCCAAAACAAAACCCACCCTAAATATAAATCCCAGTAAAGAAAAAAAGAAAAGAACAAACCAGAACAAGCACAAACGGAAGACAAATAAAACACACAACACAAAGGTTGACTAGATGTTATAGTCAACGGAGAAAGTGACCATCCCTATGTCAAATGCCCAACCAACCACCCGAAGCAAAGGATCCTAACGAATACGAACCATACGGGTTCTCCAAAAAAACTTATTAAACATAACAAAATAAACTATGTGGAACTGGAGCTGGTATATCACGAAACTCGCCGTAGCGGTTTGGTATTTTCCCCAGAAAAAAATAAACAAAAAAATGACGCAATGTTAACCGTGAGCAGGAGTAACTCCAACTGTACTCAGGTTACCACTCATCCCAAAACGCTCAAAAAGAGAAAAGAACGTGTATTTACGTACATACACTTCTTTCAGAAAAGTAAAATAACACGGTGAAATACCAAATAAAACAGAACTTTTGATGCATGTCGACGATCACGTCGTTGAGCTAATTAAGCAAGAAATCATCAATAAGTCCAGGATACCCAAATTCCAATTCTAGGTTGGGAGAAAAAAAATTAAAAGAAAGAAAAATTATTGACGAAAAAGCAACTCAAACTACTCAAGCAATTTCGTTAGAAGTTTTGTTAAAGAATTTGCCAGAGTTAATATGTTCACGACCAAAAAGAGCGTAAAACGGGGTACATCCAGTAACTTCGTGTTTGGTGGTTCGAATTGGAACAGCAACAGATATAACGTACCACGTCAGAACGTAAGCAAGGCCAGTACAAATGTTGCAAGATTCTTGCTGTCGCTTTTGTCACTCGGCCATGTCCAGCCGTTGGAAGATCGGGATTCTCCTAAATGCGCTTTCGTTGTTCAGCAGGGACAACCATCTTCCACTCATCGTTAGGGTTTAAGAAAGGAGCAGCGAAAGAAGTGACTACTCGGCGATATAGAATGTTATGGTCGACTGACCAGTGCGGCAACTGGTGAGGTGTGGTAAGAACGCGTTTAAGTAAGTCATTATACCACTTATTTTGTGTAGGTAAGTCAAGTCCGAGAGAAGAAGGATAATTTAAGGAAGCAAGATAAGGAGCGGTGGTTTCCGTTTCATCATCAACAACAGGATCAGCACGAGATAACGCGTCTGGCACTTCGTGATTCTTGCTTTTCCCATGCCTAATCGTGAAGTCATATTCCTGTAACTGTAATGAGCGTTGCGTTCAGTCACTTGGTTCAGCTTTTGGTAGTCTACACAGAACCGATAGGTGTTGTCTCTCTTTTTCACCATGACTACTGAACTACAGCATGGACTGGTAGAATTTTCCACCACACCCACTTGTAGCATCTTGTCCAACTCGTCGTTAACGATCTTTGATAATACTGGAGAAAGAGGGTAGTACCTCTGTTTAATAGGTTCTGCTTGGGTGCGTATGCAATGCTGAACTAGAGAAGTGCATCCAAGACCTGATGGTTGGGACGAGAAACTTTCAGAGATAAGAGCATCTAGCAAAGATTGTTGAGCAATAGTTACATCCGACTTTACATTAAGGGCGTCTGCACGGGCGTCGTTAGTAACAGAAACAGTATCGAAAGACCAATGGCCTTTACTAAAATCAGGTACAAAAGCCATCGCCTTCCAGAAGTCTATCCCCAAGATCAGTGCCTAAGAAATTTCAGGAACCACTAAGGTTTCTAGCACCTTGGTCTTTTCCTCCAAAGTAAAAGGAAGAGAGATAGTACCGAGAATGGCACACTGCCCACCATTAGCTACGTTACAGAAAGTCGAAAAGTTTTCCTTAAAGTGATAGGTAATGATCCAAGTAATTGCCAACCCATGCCACCCAAGATCGTTCGAGAAAACCCTTTATCCAGTAATGCTTTAAACGGAATTCCCAAAACGGATACATTGAGAAAAAGTCGTTTGTCCTCACGAACACTAGCAAAGATAAAGTTCAAAACTAATTTTTGTGAGTTATCTAGGTCATCAAAGGAGGTATCCGAGGTTGTAAGCAACGTAGAACCTACGACTCGGTCCGCAGGTTCTGATAAGCGTTTCCCTGAGGAGAACACTGAGAGCATTTAGGCTTGGTAACACCTGCCTTTCCACAGCCATAACAATGGAGGATCTGTAGGTTTGGACATCGAGGAGAAACATGCCCTCCATTTCCGCAATTCCAACATCGTATACGTTCCCTCGAAGGACCAGAAGGACTAACAGCAGGAGTTGAAGTAACTGAAGAACAAGAAGGTTCAGAAGAGACCAAAGTTTCAAGAGCGGCATAAGCCAAGTTAGGTTCCAGCAAAAAGCTAGTGCGTTTGGCCGGTGGTGGTTTGAAGGATTGAGTTAAGAATTGACTATGTTTGATCTTTTTCCCAAGCAACAGCAGTTGAGACATTGACGAAACGTCGTGCAGTGAAGTTTTAAGACTAATTCAGTCACCACAAAGTTTAAACGATTGTTCAACTTGCCTTGTCTGGGAACGAGCTCGTACCGGGAGGGTCAATAGAACTAAATGCGTTCGGCTTAATTAAGATTGAGGTTTAAATTCTTACACGACTTATACACTACGTAGGTATTAAATACTCTTATCTATAACTAGTTAACGTTCCAGGTATATTATGCAATTACACATTCGAGCGACAAATAATCCGATATAAATTTTCTACGTTCGCGCCTGATAGTTGGTGTCAAGGGGTGACTTCTACTTGAGTGATAGGTTGACTGCAGGTTCACGCGCAATTAAAAAGATACTAAAACCTCTGATCTTCCACGCAGCAGTAGGAGTATTATTCTTGCTCTCAATGGTACTAACGGTTCGGAATGAGCCTCCACCGTGGTCTGCGAATCTGACCGAGTATTCTTGGATAGCTATTTCGGCACAACGCTTCCAAAAGCCATGAGTAGACCCGCAATAGCCGTACAAGTTGACGAAGGAACAACCGGAAGAGAATATATTCGTAATCGGGAGACATAAACTACCCTCTCTGATGCAAAGCGTCCCCTAACCTGAAGAATGCAGGACGTGCTTATTGAACAGTTCACGTGGAGCACAACCTTTTAGCAAATTTTAAAAGCCACTTTATGCGGTATCATATGTTTTACCATCGGCCTGATTACCCCTTCAAGCGAGGAAATTTTCAGATGAGGGTTTATCTTTTCCCTCGTGAACGGCTGATTTAGGACAAGCTTTCCGAAAGCTTTCAAATGCAGCGGACCAATCGTGGACAGTTTCAAGTTATCAACGCCGGAAACCAATACAAAGTAATGCCCGCGAAATTGGGTTAAGGAAGTGTGTACACAGGAGGAGCATTTACACTTCGAACGTTACAAGGTTTTGTAAAGGTTTTGTACAGGTTTTGTACAGAGCTGTATAAAAGCTGTATGTAAAGCTGTTCGAATATCATCCTCTACGATAGCGACCGTGATTAATATCAACATCTTTATCAATCGTTATAAAACCGTGTTGTTCAATCCAACAATTCGAACACATTTCGCGAAACTGTTGCATACTTAAGTTACAACCTACATAATCCTTATACACATGTTTTAAATTGAAATCGTCCTGAGAAAATAATACAGTCAAATTTACATTATCTCGTATGAGTTGTTTTGGTACTTTACTGTACGTTTGACACAGATACTAACAATTTATCAAATTATGTCTACCCATTGACAAGAAAGAGCGTAAATTATTTTGATTTTCACAACTTATATCATCAAATATAAATACGGAATGCGGTTTGGCATCGTTTGGATGCATTATATCTTCATTATTACTAAATGTATAATAATTTATTTCTCGTAGAGGTTTTAACACTTTTTCTAGAAATTTATACTTTGGTTGATTTAATGATTTAGAATAGATATAAACATTTTTGAATTTCAAACCATTTATATCTGTAAGAAGATTTAACATAACGTTTGTTTTACCACAATTTGAAGGACCACAAATTATACATCGGATACTATCCGGTAATAAAGCACCATGTTTAGACTCTATTAGTTTCCGCAACATCAAAATCAAACACTGATAATGTAGTTGTTTGTTGAACAAACTTCATCGCTATAATAAATAAAACTCAAAGATACAACTTATTTTATATATTTTACACTAATAATACATATAAGATCATTACAATATACTACTTTATTTTTACATTCTTCGAACTTCTCCAGTAAGCGGATTATAGTGCACGACTGCGTCATGCAATATGAGGCAGTATGCAACCACGTCTGTTTCAAAATTCTTTAATGATTCAATTTCAATATACACTGTAGATGTTTTCAAATTTTCGTTTTGTCTTGAACAGTTGATAACAAAAATGAGACATTTTTTTAATTCTTCATAATTGAACAATGGTTCTCTAATTATTTTGTTGTAGTAATTCACTTGAAAATTAGCATAATTCTGATACGCAGTATCGTACTTGTTAACATTAAAATTTAAACTCATCGATTCGTAAGGATAACGTTCTGAGTTAAGATGCAATTTGATGTTGGTGATATCGACATCACTAAAATCGGCTGCGCTCTCTGTCTGCGAATTTTTTTTTGTTTTATTGGAATGCAACGATCACCCATCGAGGCTCTTCTAGCTGAGTTGAAGTTTAAACAGCCCATACATCGATTTTTGTAGATTTTAATGCAGGCAGTTCGTAAATTTCCCATTGTCGAAACGGTACATTAATTACAGGATTACGATTGAGATTGTTAAATAAGGCAATTTTTGCACTATCGCTTAGAGTTATATGTGGTACTTTTCAAGCAATTTTTGTTAACGTAATTGAACCTGAAGCTTCACCTTTATAGCAATCTAAATCGGTTCGAGAACGAATAAGGATTAATTCTTGTCGCATGTTGACGATCACATGATTATAGTCTTCAGCAAAACCAAATAAATGCTTGAGCGGTATATTAACATAAAACTGCTTTTCTAATGGTTTACTCGTATCTTCGTATACAACCGACAATGTATTATCAGCACTAACCCATCCGGCATCGTTTAAGCCCCTACTCTCATTAGGAGTATATGATGCATATCCTTTAATAGAAGAAGTTAATCCTGGCAATCTACAGGTGTCAACCTTTTGTCCATTCAATTCATATCTAATTTCTTCAAATAAAAAGCATGGAAAATTATTTGTCAGTTTACTAGTTTTCGCATTATCCTCAGAATTTAATTTGAAAGAACCCTCAATGTAAACATGGCTATCGTACGTGGCAGTAACTAAATCTTGACTTTGAATTACAATTCTAATTTTGTCGGAAAGACCGTAATTACTACTAGATCCGTATGGTAGATACGTATGAATATCATCTCGGTCAATGGTTTCGTCAAAACTGATTTTTTGGAAAACGTTTAATGGATCCGTCATAATATTGCCTTACTTTTAAACCAATAGATTGTAAAAATGCTTTTTCACCGAACGTTAACCCTTCGACAACTCGACTGGTACTAAAGTGTGGAGCGTTACCTGTCTTATAGTTATATGATTTTTACAGTTAAATTTTAAGACCATACTGTTTTAATTCTAAATGCACCGTAAATGGTTCCTCTCTAAAATCAATCAACTTGCCGTTTTGATTCACCAGATTGATGGTTATGTTATTAATAACTTCAGTATTAACAAGCAGATACAACAGAGTCGTAGGAGTTTTTACTAATCTATAACCAGGTGGAACTGAAATTGGAATCTGATACAATATACGTGACGGAAAACCGTCTCTAAATAAACTACTGATTATGTTACACTCTATTTGAATGTTTGTAAGATTCACAACTTCTACATTCATATCAGATTCATACTTTCTGTTTGCTTTTAAAACTGCATTTTTGAAAACCCCAATATCCGACCAATGCTATCAGGTTGAGAAAAATCGATTTGAAATTTAGATTTAATATCACACTTTTGAGTATTATGATTTGCCTCGATTATTAGGTTTGTAGCATCGGGTACAATAT
This sequence comes from Abscondita cerata, assembly GCA_030710515.1. Taxonomy (NCBI): domain Eukaryota; kingdom Metazoa; phylum Arthropoda; class Insecta; order Coleoptera; family Lampyridae; genus Abscondita; species Abscondita cerata. The sequence continues at coordinate 45,529 of JALBCR010000860.1, read as the reverse complement.
TCTCATTGAGATGTAGGTCTCTTTTAATAGTTGCCACGAATTCATCAATTTTATATGCACCGTGTGGAATACTGATATAATGCAATCACCATTTTCTAACCTGTAGTGAAATTTATCTTTTCCATACGTAATATTCTTTATCGAATTGCAACCATAAAACCCGATTAAACCCAAAACGTAATTGTATCTATTATCCAGTTCAATTGGTGGAAGAAAGGAGCAAGTAGCGGAGTGACCAACTCCCGATAAGGTGAAAGATCTGGACATTACTAATGTGAAACTACGAGTTACTCCTTATTACATAAGAATTTGAGACAAAGATGCCCGCAAACTACTGTATTAAACTGTTGTTCTTTTTCATAATTATAGAAAATTTTACAACCCAAAAAATACCGATTAATTTCTGGTGGTGGGGGTAAGTCGCCAAAGCTATCGTAATACAGAACACGTTGATTGCGTTTTTTATAACAAACCCAATGAGTCCCGGGTCCTTTTAGATCATCTTGATTAACTACACCCGATTCATTCTTCCACGGCCTCTTTGGTAAATTATCTGACATAAACACGTCGCGGAAATAGGGTACTCTTTTAGCATAATGACGAATATCAACTTTAGTTAAGGCTTTTATGGGTAATTTTACTAGTTTATTTGTTGATACGGATTTAAATATAAGGCACCTCTCGATTTGTACGGTTTCAAATACACTCCGCTACCTTTTTTACCAAGCGCAATTACTTCCATTGTGCGATTATGTCGCAAACCCTCTTCTAATTGCTTTTTTGCATTTTTTGCGTCATTTACAGTTTTTACAATACCTGCTGTTCAGCCAGCTAAGGCCCCAGCTGCGGATAAACCTGCAAATATCGGAATAAGGAATGGTAAAATTCCTCCAGTTTTTGGTATTGGAATTATGCGAGGCAATTTAAAATTTTTTTTACGATCTGTTTTAAATACGCGACGTGCGACCGATAATGCTATTTTTGGCAGTAACCTTCAAAACATTTTTTACCGCATAGTTTTTTTTGTTTTACGAAATACGATTGAAGCCGTTACAACAATTTTCTTTTTATGTTTTACTCCTGCATGTTTACGTGAACCTTTTTTCTATGAGAAAGACCCATACCAAATGTTCTTTTAGTTTTCATTGCACCAGTTACTAGTAAAGCTGCAGCACGCTCTCCAAAAGTAGTGTCGTTGGCTTTTACTCGTTCCCAAGCTTTATTTTGTAAGATTTTGTCGGCTTTGTGACGATCGTCTAAACTTTTACTGTCTCTATATGCAATATCGTGATCTTTACAAGCAGAATCTAAAGGATTTATTCCTTTGTCTCCTCGCAAAAGACGTTTTTCCAAATTTGTACCGGGACCACAATACTGGTAAGACGGAATATGTAATTCAAACGGCAAAGATCGTATTAAGGTGTCAACAACTCCTTCACCTTGTCGCACTTTCAACATTACTGAACGATCACCGACAGGAAGTGGGTTTTATAGATATTTGACAACAAACTTGCAAACCGCAGTATGACAAGTAAAAAAGTTGTATTTTGTGAAGAGCGAAATGAAGTGCGTTATATGTACGTTTGGCTCTACGCTTCGAAACAAGCAAGGATAAATGATTGGCAAAAAACACTATTAGATGACATGCGATTTAAAAGAAGGATTAAAATCGCCGAAGAAACACTAAGTTATTGCTTTAACGCTGATCACAGGCTGAATGTGTATAATAATAGATTTGAAATGGTTTAATCATTTATTTATAAAAATACAAATACAAACAAGTTAATCGTTATATTTTTATATAACTTCAAGTTTTTCTCGGCTGTTTTGGTAAAAAAAGACCCTTCCACAGGGGGGGGAGATCCCACACCCGGGGTCGCCCAATAAATAGATTTGCAATAGTTTAATCATTTATTTATAAAAACACACAAAAAATTATTTATTAAAACACAAAAAATAAACAATAAATATTTGTTGTATTTTTTATATAAGTTTACATTTTTTGGCGGTCTTCGTCAAGATGACGTGTGGTTCCTGGTTGTGGTATGTACGACCCACACTCGGTGTTGCTCTAGTATTCTTCTTCAGGAACAACAGGGGTTGCTGGGATCGGATCCCAGTATCCCCTGTTGTTCCAGTACTCTTGATCAAAAGGAGGGGGCAATGCCAGATATTGAGTTGGAACATCCGAAGCTGTTAAATTCCTCCTTCGTTCTTTCATTTCCTTCTGCTGAATTTTTTCAAACTCCACAGGATGCACCTTCTTCAGATGTTTCCACTTGTTTTTAACGAGGAGCAAGTGGACCGGGTTAAATTCGCAAATCATCATATCTATGAAGAACAAAAAAATATTAACATTAGTAAATCAACAAGTAAAAACAAATAAATTTAAAGAAATACAATAAGAAAGTATTAACTTACGGCTTTGTAAAGACATAATTGTACTAAACTTGTTAGCAAATTACCACTCTTTATATAGTAAAAAACTGCACACAATACAATAATATTTACGGAAATACACGAACAAGTATGAAACCAAAAATAATGCGTGAAAACAAACGAAAACACACTTTTTTTTGGTTTTTTTCTGCTCGAAAACACCCTTTACAAAAATAGACGAAAAAAGAATAAAAACACCCCGTCTACACCAGCCTCCCCTCCCATCCTTCAAAAATCTATTCTACAAATTTTATAAACAATTCAATACGTTCAACAAAATAAAACAGTAGTTTTAACTATTAATATTTCTTTAAAGAACGTACATTGTAAATCATACATGAAAAAATCAATCTATTTATAGTACAAAGGCATTTTCTTATGCAGTTTGTATTTCCCATTGTATTTGGTCAAAAATTTTGATTAAACAACTAAAATGATTGTAATTTTTCAAATTTTCCGATGGTGATATGCTCAAGGGTGTGTTTATCCCTCTTGAGAGTCTCATTCCGCGCGGATAATAGTTTGAACACCAAGGTAAATCAATCTATTTATAGTACAAAGGCATTTTCTATAAAGATAAAAATAAAGCGATAGAATTGTACAGCAGTACTTTATTCATTCAAATAAATAACGCGTCTTTATAGTTTCTACGCTCCTAATACTTAAGCATAATTAAACATTTAACCAAATTACGTTCTTTGTTGTTGTGTACTTTTGGTTCTTACATTTTCTGTTTTCCTAATACCAAAAATAAAATTTTAAATAAGTCAAAACTGCTTACTCATCCAAAATAAATCCTGTACAAAGCCTTGCTGGATACTGTCTTAAGCGTAAAGATAAAGTAATCTATTTATAGTACAAAGGCATTTTCTTATACAATTTATAACTTTAATGTTTTTCAACCGAAAATTGAGGTTCAAAATTCTAACAATTTATATTTCATCACATGTTCTAATGGTGCCATTCTGAAAACTGAAAAAATTGCCCTTAAATGTGACATTTACGCGTCGATACTATCTTAAGCGTGAAGATAAAGTAATCTATTTATAGTACAAAGGCATTTTCTTATACAATTTTATGTCATTTGCGCGTGAATGCCGCTCTCTGTCATACATATTCTTAAAGTCAGCATTTTTTTATAGTATGTAAAAGTGTTCTTTCCAACAATAGAGCAAAATTAAATGATGAACTCCAGAATTAACATCATTAACAAGGTACGTGTGCCTGTAAGTTATTATGTTTTTTTATTTTATTTACTGTTGTTAATTTTGTTTTAGAGACTTGCACCTTTGCAGTCCGCTGCTAGTGTCACCGTAAGATAATTTTTGATTTTTACAATGTTTCATAATTTTTTTAAAATTTTTACAGCCGTTGCCGGTGTTTCAATTATAATTACTCTGCTGGACAATCGAAGTTGCTCAGTTTTTAACGATGAGGTAGTTATTTAATTAATTTAATTAAATCAAATAATTTTAATTTATTATTGCAGGCACTCCTACAAAATCAAGAGAGTGATGATGAAGTCATCCCCTCATCCCAAGAGGTTGTTGGTGAAGAGGTATTTATTTTCGTTTTCTTATTTTTTTTAATTCATTTTTTAACTATATTTACAGCATCAACCAGAGGTTCTTGAGCCAACAGCCTCGAGGGGTTTGGCGTCATCCCTAGAGTTGTTTGGCGAGAAGGATGAGGTAATTTACCTTTTGTAATATTTTAATTTTTATTTATTGCTACTTATAATACGTGTCTTAGTTTTTCTTTATCTCTTTTTATGTTCCACAAAAACAAACTCATCCCCCTTAACAGGTTTCTTTGGGGAAGAATTGGAATTTGTGTAGGGCGCTGTACGACCGTCCTGCATCCAGTTTTTCTTCGGTGGAACTGCCAACTCCAAAAACTGAGGATGACGTGGGGTGGTCATCTTTAAGAAAACGAATTGTGGAAGATATGAGTGAGACGTACAGCAGGGTCTGCAAACTTCAGAAAGCGGACATCAAGGCCATCACGAACCTCGATGCAAAACGTGCGGTTTTAGTGGTGCGTGTGAAACAATATAGACAAGAATTAAAAATTATTAAAGAAAGACAGAGTTTTGTATTAAGTAGTATACTTTTAAGTTAGATATAAGATTTGTATAAAAACTAAATAAATGTGTGTTGTTTAAATCCAATGCTTTCATTTAACATTTAAATCATTTGTAAATAATATAAAGCAAAAATGCATTTATTATTAAATTCAGGTCTCTGTCATACACAAGGAAATACAAATACAAAAAAAATTACTGATAGCGACCAACGTGAATCATTGTATTTGTAAAACAAACGCACATTGAAGCGTCTGTTCTCGACTTGTAGACATTCAATTTTTCGTGTGCATTTCTAAATCGAAAATGAAACACATTTTGATTTTAAATAATTTTATTAAAGCGCATACATGCGTTTTTTTTTAATTAAATCTAATCACCATTATGGATGTATTTGGGTTATTAAGAACAAGTTAATTCTATATTAGTTTTTACTTATATTAATTTTTTGCATTTTTTTTTACTTATTTCATACATTTTAAAATCACTAGACAATTGGTGTAACGATTTCAAATACAAGTATAGTTTATATTTATACAATTTATTACATTTCGGCCTCATTCTACAAATTCAATGTTTTTTGTTTTCCCCAATGCACCTTGGTTTCTTAAATAAATTTTCTTCCCACTACTGATGTCCAAATTTATCTTCTTTATATCGACTTCAGTAAATTTGCTTGTGAAATGTTCCGGTAATGTTACCATAAACTTATCAAACACTAAAACCACTTTTATACCAAACTTTGTATCACTTTTTGTAAAACTTTTTATTTCGTGTTTTTCACCAATAGCTAACTCTTGAAGGCTCACATATGGAAGCACGTGAGTTGTCTTATTTATATCTGTAAAAAATATAGACATTTTCTGCTAATACGTTTCAAATAATAAACCACATACACCAAATTACACAATTTATATATAGTCACTCAGAACGTTGCCATCTTGACTTTACGACCCGAACATAGTCGACAACAACCGAACACGAACATGACCAAAAGCTTCCGTACATGACCGACAACCGAAAAATTTCGAACATAGGCGACGCCCACAATGGCTACATCTGCAGGCATAAATTCAGATGCCGCCACCTTGACTTACAAACAAATCCGACGATGACTGACTGCGCACGAACCGACGCGCACGCTCCCTCCATATTAACTTACAAAGCTTGCCCGAACATTGCCGACGATGATCGAAATTCAAACTTCGCGCCAAATGTGGTCCAGAAGCCCCATCAAATAACTACTGTTGAACTATTTGAGGAATTTACGTTACCTTCAAAAGGTGAAGAGGAGATAAAATTATTTAACACGAAGTTTAAGAACTGTGATGTTTTGACAGACCTTGACAAAACTTATCATAGCTTAACTGACCAGATAGATAACAAGGCAAGTGAGTTTCAAAAGAAAGATAGTGGTTGGGCATTACAAAAACTATTATTTATAGAACTAAGTATTAATAAATGCAATTCTCTAAGGGCTTCTTCTTACATTAAACTACCTAAACCAATTGAAGATAAAAAGCTGTACTTAATAGCCAACATTTTGATAATAAGTGTTATATGTGGAGTATACTGGCATATTTGTACATAGCGAAACATAGTCCAGTGCGTGTTAGTAATTATGAAAAATACACAAACTGTTTAAAATTTGCTGATATTAAGTTTTCTATGAAATTGAGAGATATTAATAAATTTGAGAAGTTAAACAATATTTCGTAAACGTATATGGTATTGATTCAATCCTTAAAAATGGATGTTTGGATTATGAAATTGTAGGACCGCTACATTTTACAGAAAAAAGACGTAATCAACACGTGAATTTACTGTTAATTGATGATAACGCTGGTAATTCACATTATTGTCTTATACCGAATTTATCTAGACTTGTGAGATTCCAATTATCGAAACATCAAAAATCCACAAATTCAATACAATATGACAATACTGATACGCATGGACTCAATTTAATTTTTTTTTTAATTTTTACGATTTGTTCGACACGCCTTGTTATAAACCTTTAAATCAACACTGTTACTAATTCATTATTAAACGTCATTATTGTAAGTTTTATAATTATTATTCTATATTGTAGGTGTCCGTTTATTTAATTTTCAGGTTGTACTTTTTATGCTTTTAATTTTAGTATCTAATTATTATAATTTTCTTGAAATCTGTGTCTGTCTGTCTATCATCTCCTCCGAAGTGTTTCAAAAAAACAAGAAAGTAAATACACCATTCGATAGAGTATTTTAAGGCAATCTGGATGCAAGGGTTTTTGAAACTCTAATTTAACTCCCTGGGGGGCTGGCCACACCTACTCTCACCAAACTTTATTTTGACATTACGACATTAACGCGCTTAAAGATTAATTTCATCATAAAATATTATATCAATGTATGGTATGGGGTATTTTAGAAGATAGCTAATTTATTATCAAAAATAACACCTACTTTAACGTTCTGTTCTAAAGTAACTTAAAATAATTTAGCATGTATTTTTATTAACATTTTATTTCTGTCATTAGCTGTGTTTAGTATTAATTACTTTTATTATCGGAAACAAAACGCAAACCAAGCAATAATATCTCAAAATTTTTAAATGAATCATTCCTTTTTTAGGAATTATTAGTACAATTAACTAGATTTTAAAAGATATATTAGAGTATAAGTTAATAGAAAAGGTAAATATTTTATGAAAACCGACAAATATTGTATTTTAAAAGAAAAAATTAATAGTTATTTAACAAACAAGTGTATTAATAAGGGCGATTAACAATCGAGATATTTTAACGCGTGAGCAAAGCGAGCGCGTTAATGTTTGAGATTGTTAATCGCCGTTTAATTTAAGAGTTAGTTAAACAACTTTTCCGTCGACCGTACTTTGTAATTTTAATAAAATTATAATTTAATAATTTTAGAAAAGATATGCTATTGGGAACGCACCTTTAGAAAGTACCGTTTTGTGAACTTGCCACAATTTGTTAATTGTATAACATAACGTAACTTTATTGTTTTTACTTTTTTGTGAGCTTTGTATTTGATTATTCTTTGCCTTTTCGTCTTTTGTGTGGCTATTTGACAACAGTATTTTAATTAAGGTCATCAAGTTGATGGAGAATGGAGGTACTAAATTCCAATTGTTGCGTCAAAACACAATAGTTTTCATCACAGCGAAACAAAGTGCATAAATCTTTTTTGTGAGAACAGATTGGTGCTTATTCAAAATAGTGATGCACCTACAAAGACCGAACCAGAAATGGTTGACAATGTTTGATAAATGGTACAAAAACCCCAAGTACATCTCTACGTTGCCTGTAAACAAGTTGAACTTTTGATAATGACTTGTCACATCATACCAAACAAAGATATTCATTTATATCGCTATTGTGTATTCTAGCTAATGATTCTTTAACGATGAAGCTTGATTTCACTTTAATGTTATTTCACACAACATTTTCAAATTGTATTTGATTGACAGATAAAATGGCAACTTTAGGTATACACATGTATGCTTAGTTGCCTATACTCAAATCGTTTATTAATAGAAAATCGTTCATTAATATGGGTCATTAATGAACGATTTTGTTTACGTTAATATAAGTTATAAATGCACGGTCGACGGAAATAGTATATTATTGAATTAGTTGTATAAGCAGAAACCGCTCGTCGTGCCATAATTCCTCTCGTTGAACAATAGACCCCTTATATAACAAATTTAATACAATATTTTTTTCCAATTGCTTTATTATTCTAGTAAATGTAAAACATTTCTTTGCTGAATATAGTAGCTTATATAGAGTGCGCTGCTAAAATATTATTCAACGCTTTTGCGTGTAATAATAGTACATTAAGGAATTAGTGGCTTATGGCACTACATTATTGCAATGAACAAGTGCGATAATATGCCATAAGCCACGAATTTCTTATACTATTTTTTCTATTTTACCCCATTTTTAACGGTTTGAAAGAAATAAAATTTTTCAGTATTGCGGTAATCTAGTAGTGCTTTGTGAATCTAGTATTCTTTACTTTTACAAAAATTTAACACAAATTTAATTTTATTGCGTTCATTTGACATTTAAATTTCAATTATTTGAATTTAAAGATTCAAATTTGAAATTAATATTAAAAGTAGAAAAAAAAACTAATATTAAAAAAGTACATAGATCGTTTGGCAGCGGCTGAGGTAATGAATGCATTGTTACCTACAAAATTAAAAGCAGTTTATGAAAAAGAGTATAATGCATTCAATATATGGCGTGCAAAAAACAAAGCTGGTATTTCTGAAAATGTTATGTCAGTTTATTTCAAAAAATTTAATGAAACCAAAAAGTCATCTACGCTCTGGTCAACATATTCTAAATTAAAGTGAGCAAAAAGATTCAAGTTGCAGATATACTCGCACAACCTAGCATTTCAACGGCTAACTTACAATCAAGTGATGCTTCCAAAAAACAATGTATTCCAGACACTTACAATGTGGAAATTCACAACATGGGTAAGAATGTCAACATTTCCACCCAAAATCCAGGAATCCATATTGAAGGCAAAGATTCTTGCACTATTAATATTAAGATTTTTAATAATTGTAAATTTGATAATACTGGTAAATAAATACCGTTTGTTTTTTGTTCCTGATATTGTATAATAATTTATTAAATATTTTGAATTACAAAACACACGTAAATAGAAGTATAGGTTATGAAATTAAATTTTCGTTTATGCGCCCGCGTTTGCTTTGTATAGGGAAGAAATTCCTAGTGTCTCGTGTCCCTACTAATCAAATATTTGGGTATTTTTTAATAATAAGTCTTCATGATTTATAAAAAAATTAATTAGATAATTAAAGTTTATCATTAATCAGTACTATTAATATGTATGTTATCTGTCACTTTAATTTAATATAAATTAGTACCAACCCGAAAAACAAAGAAAGCAGTAAAAAAAGTGTTCCGTGAAAAAAAACATCCAATAAAGCACTCAAATGACGTCATCAGAGCATCGAAATGTCGAAATTAAATGGGTAAAATAGAAAAAAAAATTTTATTACACTTAATTGAGAAAAGTATCTTAATAAACATCAGAACAGTTTGCATTAATCTATCAAATATGGTATTTTTGGAACTACCATTTAAACACTTTACATTATGGAAATAAAACAAAAACAAGTAAAATTTAAAAAATTAAGAACTTTTTGAAACAAAAATTTCAATATATGTTCAAAATTTCTATTATTCTGCTCTATACACTTCCCAATTAATTTTAAAAACGAAGATCTAACTTGTTGCAACATATCTGTAGTTATGACAGAAAATGCGTTACATAGTCTTTCTTTCGGGTTTTTATGTTAGGCAAACTAGTTGTTTAACATATTAAAAAAAAATCGAATAAAGTCAGATCTGGATATTTAAGAGGCCACAAAATTAGATCTACATAACTTATCCACCTCTCCTTAAAATGTGACACCCTCAATATTTTTTTGATAGATTTCTGTACGGCATATTTTCCTCTATACAACTATGTAAAAAAATTATACAATGATATTATAATTTTTTTGAGAAAAATAATTAACATAGAGCAATTAAATTGTTTCCTTACTTATTTTACTATTAGGATAAGCTTTCCATAAAAACAGTTGAAACTTTTCATTCTTAATTTTGTTCTTTTAATTTTTACTAAATTAATGAAAACTTGAGAAATAGAATTTGGTTTTATTTACGCTAAAAAGACTAATCCAACAATCTTTATTAACCATAGAAGAACGTAGTAAAAAACAGAAAATAAATCATATCAGTCTTTTAAAAGTTTAAAGTGGCCTCAGTTAGCATTTAAAGTACATTTACAACGTCTAGGATACATACACAAAATCACCTTTAGACTCAAATGTGCTCAGCTCACTCATTCTTGTATTTTATTCGGTCGGAGAATTCAGGAGACAGGGTAAACGGTATTTTAAAAGAAGTCCAAATGCTATTAACTTTTAAGTGTTAAATCACATTAAAAGTACAAAATCACTTCAAACCAAGATCATTACATTGTTGACGTTGCCGTCAATCACTTCTAACCAACGCACTCGTTTTGCATTGCATTCGTGCTTTGCCCGTTAAGATTACACTTGAGTTAACCGAAAACGAGAAACAAAAAGAAAATTATGAATTTCTATTTCAGAATTACAAAAAAAAACATTTACAAAAATTATGTTTCTACATTTTTATCTATATTCAACGCAAATGGTACTTAGAAGACAATTGATTTATTGCTAAATTATACATCTAATATATGTTTGTTGAACCTTAGTAGTAATTTACACAAGTAGTAGAGTAATGGGCATTCACCATCAAAATCAATTGTTCGATGTAATTACTCTCTGTACATGCAATTATACTAAGTACACGGCGTGTACTTGCATGTGCGAAGAGCGGATGCGGGGTGTAGGTGGTGTACATATTAAGCTTAGTACATTTTCAATTACTCTCGGTACTTGCGGGGGGTGTAATTGCTTCAACCCTTTTCGCCGCCCCCCTGAAGAAGTAAGATGGCCGAAAGCAAGTCTCTGCCATTTTGTGGGTGGCCATCTTTTCGAGTATTTGTTCATAAGAGTGCGATGATTGGATAATTGGCCGCCCCTCGGTAGGGGTGGAGCGCTGTTAAGGCGGTGATTTTGATTAGAATTGTTGTGGGTGGCCATCTTTTTAAGTACTTGTTTATAAGAGTGCGATGATTGGATAATTTGCCGCCCTCGAAAGGAGGTGGAGCGCTGTTAAGGCTGTGATTTTGATTAGAATTGTGATATATTTGATAATGATATGCGAGATGGCCGTCTATAATTACAAATTGGCGACGCCGTCCCTCGTCGCCGTCCGGGTGGATGTAATTAAGTCGGACCGAACAAGTTGGAACAGGGAATTATGTCCTTTTCTAACCAAACTACCTCTCTCGATGATCGAAAGTGCAGGTGTTGCCTAATTATAAATGCATAGATCGCAACGGGTGGGTTTAATTAAGATGACCTCGAGAGCTAAACAAGTCGGATCCTGAAATTACATCTTGTTCTAGCCTGTTTATCTCTCTCTAGTTGTGTGAAAGCCCAGGTGTTCCCTAATTATATATGCGCGGGGAGTAAATTACCCCTCACACTTGTGGTAAAATAAAATAAAGCGGCCATTAGCTTTTCGAGGCTCCGTGGAGGTGATTTCGGATGTTCTTAGTGTTATGTGCAATAAAATAAGTTGTGATCCATTAAATTTGGATTCCGCGTCTACGTCGATTGGGTTTTGTTGTGGCGGTGTTGAACCGAAAAAATCAATGGATACGTTAAACACAGGAGGACAACAGCAGCAAAACGATCCGATGGATTCGACTTCATCGTCGTTGTCTTCGTGGTCTTTTGCCACGGAATACGACATAGCCAACGAGTCGCGTCTTCTCAATTTCAACAACGCTTCGAATGAGAAGCTGGTGAACGCGACTGCTATAAGCTAGACTATGACGATGAGGGAAAATATATAGAAATCGGGTACAGTACTTATCTGCAACTTACACCGGCAATTAAAATTTGGAACAGCCCAGAGTATAATGGTGTATGCGGTGCAAGTAGTCCGTACAATGTGCATTACAACAATCGAGAGAAAAAACAATGTCCTACTAACCATTGACGAATGGAAGACGCTAATGGGGCTCCGCAATCATCTCATTTCATGAACGACTTTTTCTGCAACACCGTCGACGAAGAGTTTAGACAGGAGTTTGTAGATGTTAATGACGGACCCCTAGAGTGCATAAGTAAAACTTCTGACATATCTCGCGATGTGAAAATCGTTTACACTACAGAATATCATCCTGATTTGGTTGGTTGGAGCGCCTGTAGTGATAATGGTTTTGTAAACACAATCACTTTAACCCGTGATTATAAAAATTGCGTTCTAAACAAGTGGCATGTGGATTGCATGTTTGGTTTGAGAGAAATAATTAATTATCGGTTGGAGTTAATGCGAACGCATAACCTGGACGCGTTCTACAACCATGTAATCAAGCGTGTTGCAATCGAGCAGGGAAAGAAGAAAACATTGGATCAGTCCAACTACGACGATGATGGCTGGAGTGTTTATGACGCGTATGAAAAACTGTTAAACATTGAATGTAATATTAATTCGCACAATGTATTATGTTTAATGGAAGTTTTATATCGCCGGCCTAGTTTTATTATGTCGTGTGTAGCGGAAAATATGCGTTAGAAACCAAGCATCGATGATGCTTTTTATGTATTTCTTTTCATGTATTTTTTTTAAATATATGCATATTTGTCGAGTAAATAATTTTTAATCAAACCTGCAAGGTGAAAAATATTCTATGAGGTCTGTATAAATATATTTGCATGCTAATTGTCAGGCAAAAGGCGTCATGCTGGCATCAAAGAAGGGAAAAAATGAAGTGCAAACAAGGAACTGGTGTTATAAACAGTCTAATTAACAGACTTCCTGTAGAATTACACCTGCCCGGGTATCAGTATTGAGTACCGGGCACAAAGCTACAAAAACGGTTGGCCAGGGGCGATGCTGGTATTAACGCTCTAGATTCGCACTGCAAAGAACATGATATCAGCTACAATACCAGCCCTAACGATTTAGCTGCAAGACGTCGTGCTGGTCATTTGCTCCAACAAAAAGCTTGGGAGCGGTTCAAGTCAGAAGACGCAAGCTTGGGCGAAAGAACAGCTGCTCTAGCAGTTAGTGCGGCTATGCGGGCTAGGCGGTCATTAGGCATGGGTTTGAATAAATCAAAAACTAGAACCAGGAAGCAAAAAATAAAGAAGCGAAAGATAAAGAAACGAAGAGTGAGAGCATCGTTCAACAAAGTTCGCCGGATGATTAAGAATAATACGAAGACTAATTATGTAAACGGCGGTGGAGATGGTAACCCTATCTCAATGATTAAAAAGGCCTACGATCAAGCGAAGCTGGCTGTTCGACATTTTAGTGGAAAACGAAACATAGTAATGCCGCGTATCATCCCAATCCCTAAAAGTGGTGGAATATTATCATTTCTAATACCCCTATTTGCCGGGCTTTCTGCAACTGGAGCGCTTGCTGGTGGTGCGGCTGGAATAGCTAGAGCCGTTAACGATGCTAAAAACGTAAAGCAGCGTGCTGAAGAAGCTACTCGATATAACCGATTAACAGATATCGATTTGCGAAAGTTAGCTAGAAATGCACCATACTTTAGAGATGTATTTATGCGCAATAATTTACCAAAAGAAGGGCCTGTTGTGAACGAATCAGCAATTGTAAACCTGGATAGCGTTCGAGGACCAGGAACGCATTAGGTGTGTTATAAGAAACGAGGATCGAGAGTATGGTATTATGATAGCTTCGGCAATGTAAAACCACCATCTGAATTAATCAAGTACTTTCGGGGATGTGAGATCTACTACAACTACAAAAAGGACCAGGAGTTTGATAGTGTAATTTGTGGGCATTTATGTCTTAAATTTCTACATTCGTAAATGTATACAAATTTTTGTAAAAATAAATAAAATATCTATACACATGTATCATTAATCAGTTACAATGTCGATAACATTCAGTTTGGAAGGTGTTGGTAATACAGCTTCGCACGATTTTTATCCTCCGATTGAATTAGACGAAAAATACAATCATGACGGCAACGATAAATTATACTATATAGATAATGATACTGCTAAAAAATCTGCTAAAGTCCTTCATATCCCGCACGGATCATACGAAATAGATGAACTTAACAATTATTTAACAAAACAATTGGTTGCTGATTATCGTACAAAAAAGAAGAGGGGGGATTGAACGACTCCTCTATATTTAAACTACGGGCAAACTGCGAACTTCAGAGTGTTTATGCGATTGAGTTTACACAACCGGGAAATATTGGTCGTATGCTTGGTTTCGAGTCCAAAATACTCAGCCATAATATTAGCCATAAATCTACCTTGGATATCCAAATAATAAAACACACCAACATACACGTCGAGTGTAATATTATAAAAGGAGCGTACAGAAACGGGAGAATTGCAAAGACCTTATACGAAGTGGACATTTCAGTACCACCAGGATATCGTTTGGATAAAATACCGAACAATACCCAATATTTGGAGCTAAACACCCGCATTATAAGCAATATTAGCATCAGATTAGTCAATCAAAAAGGCGAACCGATAGATTTTGGCGGCGACGAGCCTTTCACTGTGAGATTGGAATTGAAGAAAGAATTATGGGATTAAAATTTAGTAAAACACTTTTTCCGTTGTAAACTGTGGCGGCCAGATCTGTGGCGGTAATAAAAAAATACCGATTTCTATAAAAAACAAATCATTCACTGGAGGATCTATTAATAAACAAGCCAACAACACATCATCACAGATATCACGTTCATTATCGAGTAAGAAAAAGAAGAAAAATAAGAGCGATAACAATCACTTGACTGTGAGAGAGAAACTTTTCTTAAAATCAATCGGTGTTAAAGTGAAACAATAGGCGAAAAAGGAAAAAATGAGCGAACAATTAAATATTTTCGGCGATGCTCATTTCGACGATTCAATCGTTAGATCTGATATTCACACGTACTTGCCTTATGGGTCCAATAGTTATGAACCATCAGACAAAATCAGAATTGCTATTCAAAGCCAGAATTTGATTACGGCTACCCACGATAGTTTTCTATACATCGAGGGTTATATTACGCGAAGACAAGCAGACGCTGCAAAAACGTGTGATTTAACAAACAATTTTGCCTGTTTCTTGTTTGAAGAGATTCAATATGAATTGGGTGGACATCGCGTGGATGTTAGCAGAAATCCGGGTATCGGGTCGGCAATGAAGGGCTATGCATCGTATGGCGCCGCAGACAAGAAAGCGCTGGCCCACATTGGATGGTCTCCATTGAATGAGAACACTCTACAAGTGCAATTCAGCGCAAACGATGCTGATTTGGCCAAAAAATTCGGGGTTTGCCTGCCTCTAAAGCACATATTTGAATTTGCCAAACATTATAGATAGGTTATCGTGAATATGAAGCAGGAGCTTGTTTTGATCAGATCGAGAACCGATTTGGATTGTTATTATGGGGAGGCTGATGCGTCCATAACGCTTTCGAAAATTCAATGGAAAGTGCCGCACTTAATGCTCAGCGATAGAGCAAAGCTGAAACTGTTTGAGAAGATTAATAGAAACCCTGTAATCACCATGCCGTTTCGTCAATGGGAATTATACAAATATCCAGCTTTAAAGCAGGTTAAAACTGATACATGGCCGATAAAGACGTCTTCGCAATTAGAGAAACCCTGATGGGTTATTGTGGCTTTTCAGAAAAACAAAAGGAGACGTTCAAAAAATGGTAAAGCGAGCGTTTTTGACAGTGGCAATATTACAGATATTAGATTACATCTTAATTCTGAGAGATATCCGTATAAATCCATGAATTTGGATTTTGGCACAAATAAGTATGCATTGGCGTATAGGAATTACATTAACTTTCAACAAGACTATTATGATCGAAATGAATGTAATATTGTCGGAGGGTGCGCCGGTTCGAATGTCACATCAACAATCTCCAACCCACATTCGACTATCAACAATTTAAAAATTGCCCGATCTTTATAATCGACTGTGCCAACCAGAATGAGAACTTGAAGAATTCTACCGTGGACGTTAAACAGGAATTAGAATCCGCAGCAAACTTTGAAAACAATATGGGTGCATACTGCCTAATAATCCACGATGCCCTTATCCAATACAACCCGATAACTGGCGAAGTCAAAAGGATGTAATATGATCGATATGCAAGAGAAAACGAAAAAGAAGACAAAAATATTCATATACACACGATGTAATTTTTTGATAAATAAATAAAGTGCATGTACACTCATGAAATTTAAAACTAGGACACCACAATTTCTGTAAACAATAGTTTGCACATTGTAAAGCGCGCTTAAGGGTATCATTTACAATTCTAACAGCAGGTAGTCTCAGCAGGGGTTATCTTATAGAAGGACTGTAGAATGAATCATTACACTAAGCACGTTTTAGAAAATAGGTAATTTACGTTGCTTACTTAATTTTTTCTTTAAAGAATATATTTGAAGGTATCGCTAATTAAACACCATAGCTCGATTAATTATCGAATCAAAATTTTGTTTAGGAAATGTTTACAAAAAAAATTAGAAATAATTTTGATTTAAAAACGTCTACAAGCAATAACTTTTAAATTAAATCAAAAACTAAACATGGTTATTTGGGTTGACTGATTATTACTTATTTTTAAATAAATCTAACCTACTAATTATTGTAAGTTATTAAAAAAATCATTAAACTCTCTATTCATAATATTTAGTCCTTACAAAATGTATATTTTATGACGTTTCATTTTTTTCTGTAGTTAATATAAAAAGTGAAAATAAAAACTAAGGCAATTCTTATTGTCAACGTATATATTTAGTTTTTGACAAGAATTTATTACATAATTATAATTAAGATACCAAGTTATAGTTTAAAATTAAATGAAAACTTTTTTTAAATAAAGGTATTACTATATAAATAAATATAAGAAATCAATAATGGGTGTGACCTCCATTATTATTGATACATTCTTGGAGGCGTCTGCTCATTGACGCTATCAAGGTATCAATATAATTAATATTAATCGTTTCCCATGCGGTATCAATGGCTGCAATTAGTGCATTACGGTTTACTGGTATAAAATTTGGCCCTTGTTGTCTTCGGATAACAGCAAGTATTCGAGCCCAAACATTTTCGATAATGTTAAAATCTGGGCTTTTTGCTGGCCAGGGTAACAGCTCTAAGTTATTTTCTCGTATCCAATTGAAAAAACCAGCGAAGTATGAATAGGGGCGTTGTCCTTTAACAACAAAAATACATTATGAAAATGTTAATTCAACAGATCCCGAACTATTTTTTGGAAAAAGTATAGTGAAATAAGAATACTTACTTGTTGGAAAATATAATCTTTGTCTGGATAAAACACTTCGACTGAAGGTTTCATAATAGTTTCCAAATTATCTAAATACGTAGCAGAATCAAGACGTCCATCGATAGCTCAACGAACTCCTGGACCCCGCGCGCTAACCCAACTCCACACATTTACAGAAAAATAACCACTTCGTTTTTTAGGACTTGTGATTATTTTCGTAACGAGTTCCTTCCATTCTAAAAACTTTTAGTGATCCATCGTTGCGGCTATTGAACGTTTTTTCGTCGCTAAAAATCACTCGATTTCAAAATTCCAAAGGTTCGTTCACATATCGCCTTGCAAATTCCAGACGACGTCTCATATTTTCGTCACTGAGAACTTCTTTAACAGCAGCATTATACTTCTTTATTCCCATCTCCTTTAATCTTTTTTGTGCAGTTATACGGCATCCGGGAAAATGTGTATCTGCTATAGCCCTGGAGTATGTAGCAAATGGTTGTTCTGTTACGTAATGAAACAACTCGAGATCTTGAGCACGTGTAGATACTTTAGGTCTAGCACTTCCAATGGCTCTTTCCAAAGTGTGTTCAAGATTCCATTTTACTCGGTAATGCCCTACGGTGCTTTTTGGTATATCTATTACCATAATATTACCTAAAACACAACAAACCCACAAAAGGGAGGACAAAAAATAAATAATTTAATTCTCCCGCATAAGTTTGTTGGCCGTTTTGTTTAGATTTGTCAAAACCTGCAAACGCATTTGCGCGCATTTTTTTTGATGTGATGAAAGCCCAGATTTTAACATTATCGAAAATGTTTGACAATAAGAATTGCCTTCGTTTTTATTTTCACTTTTTATATTAACTACAGAAAAAAATTAAACGTCATAAAATATACATTTTGTAAGGACTAAATATTATGAATAGAGAGTTTAATGATTTTTTTAATAACTTACAATAACTAGTAGGTTAGATTTATTTAAAAATAAGTAATAATCAGTCAACCCAAATAACCATGTTTAGTTTTTGATTTAATTTAAAAGTTATTGCTTGTAGACGTTTTTAAATCAAAATTATTTCTAATTTTATTTTGTAAACATTTCCTAAACAAAATTTTGATTCGATAATTAATCGAGCTATGGTGTTTAATTAGCGATACCTTCAAATATTCTTTAAAGAAAAAAATTAAGTAAGCAACGTAAATTACCTATTTTCTAAAACGTGCTTAGTGTAATGATTCATTCTACAGTCCTTCTATAAGATAACCCCTGCTGAGACTACCTGCTGTTAGAATTGTAAATGATACCCTTAAGCCCGCTTCACAATGTGCAAACTTTTGTTTACAGAAATTGTGGTGTCCAAGTTTTAAATTTCATAAGTGTACTTCTAAAATATCTTTAGTATGATTTAAATAACCCACTCAATAAGGTCGAATTGAGAAAAATGAAAATTGTGACTCAAAAGTATAGATTACCAGTGCATAATAATGAGTTAATGATGTTATGCAATAACGACGACAAACCGAGTGAACACGGTGTCTTACTACCGAATACAGTAAGAGCCATCATCGCGGGGCCATCAAATTTGGGAAAAACTAATGCAATGTTCAGTCTTTTAACTGAAGCAAACGGTTTGAAATTTAAAAACGTTTACGTCTACATCAAATCACTAAACCAAGATAAATACAAGCTGTTGTACGAGATTTTAACTGCGATGCCTGAAATAGGCTATTATACGTTCAGTGATAACAAAAATACTATGCCTCCTAACGACGCAAAACCTGACTCTGTATTTATTTTTGACGATATTGCGCTAGAGAAGCAGGATAATATTAGGTCATACTTCAGCATGGGGCGTCATAACTCGATAGACTGTTTTTATTTGGGACAAACGTATAGCAGGATACCCAAACAACTGATTCGAGATAACGCAAATGTTGTTATCCTTTTCCAGCAGGATGAGATGAATCTGAAACACGTGTACGATGATCACGTTAGCCCTACAATTAGCATGCAGGTTTTTAAAGAAATGTGTGGTGAGTGCTGGTCTACGCCGCATGGTTTTCTAATGATTAACAAAGACACTGTTGATATAAACGGCGGACGTTATCGAAAGGGTTTCGACGAGTTTATATTACCTTAAGAGCTACAAGAATCTGTTTAGTTTGTTCTTATATGCTCGTGAGTAAAATGGGCAGATATATAGTAAGCAATTATGTGGTGTTATAGATAAAAAAAGTGCGATTTTCTACAATTGTAACTATCGAACATGCTCACATGTCATTGGAGCATAAGCAGGCTCGTAAAGGACACTGGCATTTTTATGCAATCGACCGAGCGAGGTTTGAAAAAAAAATAAATCAGTGTGATGTCATACTAGCACCGATTCTCGATATAAAACATCGCGAAAAACATATGAATCAGAACCGCCGTAGTTGTGCAAATTTAGAAGCCTTTTAATATATATTGGTATTATGTGTTGAATTTGTTTAGTCCTCAAAGTTAACAAACACACGTCGCACGGTGCGAGTTAGAACAATGGATTCCAAAGAAATAAATTTAAAAATAAGATACAGCAAGTTCGAGAATCGATTAGGAAAAAATACAACGCTCTTAAGCGTCAACGTTTGGATGCCGGAAAAGCATTTGAGGATACGTATAAACCAATAATAACACCACTAACTAATATAGAGTCGTCAATTAATTCGAAAAATACCGATGGAAAGAACAAAAACTTGAAGGGTGAAGACGAATCAGCCAACAAAGAAATCGAAACAGTTGCGGGTGTGTCGGATTCTTCTTTGAATGCTGAATTACCCACGTCTCGTTATGAATTAGAGAGATCGTATTCAAATTTACTAGAACGACAGTATCATCCATTACCACAAAAATATATGGAAATGCTAATGAATGATACGCGAGATGATAAAGTTGACTTTATGTATGGAGTTCATTACGACGCTGATAGCAATAAATGGGTTATTGGAGATTCTGTTGTCGATATCCGCGATAAGGATCTTATTATTAATGGACGTTTGTATAAGGGCACGCCCGGCTTGTACGAACTGATATTTATGAAAAACCAGATAGAAAACTGATTCACAAATCAGATGAACTTAAGTATGTGAGCATTCTTTATGATACAAATGTTTATAGAAGAGCGTATAACCCCGACGCTTCGATTAGAGCAAACAGAAGCATAAAATATACTGATACGATCAGGCTATTATTACACAATCAGCGAACGCTAAAAAAACAGGCGCGTCGTGAACGAATTGATAATGATAGTAGCGATGATGATAGTGATGGATCTTTGTCGTATCATTCATCGTCAAGCGGCGCAGCGGGGCGAGGTTTGTTTAAGAAATTCAGAAATAAACCCGTAGAATACAGATACTGGAACAATGTTCACGAGTTGATGGATGAATTACAAGTTTTGTGGAGCGAGAAGACTGCTGGAAACAGCGGCGTCAGAAACGAAATAATATCAATTTTAGAAGAATTATACGAAGACGGCTACATCGAAAACATGCCTTATACTATATAACAGCAATCGTGTTGCATTTTATAGTTAATGCTCGACCGATACCCAAAACAATAATGTCGTGTATAGACAAATTTGGCCGCTTGCATAGCAACGCGAGCAATTGTGCAAACACATTAATCGAACCTCTAATTGCAAAAATTAACGCTATACAAAAAACCGTGAATAAAGAAATCGCTACATGTTTAGTGCGCTACCGGCGTATGTCAAAGCAAAAATGGATGCCGCATTGAAAGAGTTGTTTAATGAAAATCCACTTCTGAGAAAAGCTAATCTATGAAATCGCTTGGTACACATACATGATCGCATAGAGGAGCTTGCGACATTGCCAACCGCCTCGCCCATCTTGCGGGCAATGGAGAAACTCAACAATCGTATTGTAGAACTTGATGTATCAACGTCAGTGATAGGACAAATTTTGGTGTATTTAATGGAACACCTTAAACAAAAAAAGTTGTTGCAATCAACACCTACCCTAGAGACGTTTATAAAGACATCCGGGAAGATACAAACTAAACATAAAGCATCGCTTTAACATGTCTGTTGATAAATTTAGGCGCCCGCTATCGGCGTCGATGTCGCCGTCAACTGCATCATCACTACGAGGTCCTCCCGGTGTAGGTTTTAAAATAACGGCCGACAACAACTACGACATGGAAAATAGAAGACTAATTATCATCGCAGACCTTCTCGATTTACATAACGCTATCAATTTAAAAACTTATTTAGAAGATAAATATTTTTTTAACAAAATACAACTGAAAAACGTCGGCTATCCGCAAACTGGAACAGATGCTGCAAATAAGGCATACGTGGATGCTGCAAGTCGCAATTGACTCTTATGCGAAAACTATATACGTCGAATTAAAAATAGCGATTAATAAAATTAATGACATCCAGCAAACGATCACTAAAGATATCAACGAAATTATCCAAAAAGTAATCCCCGATAATGTAAAAACGACGGTGAGTGTCACTACGGTAGATATGTTTAAGCAATCAATTCAAGACAATCCGTATGTAAACGGCCGATATCTGAACGAATTAAAATCCGATATCAAAACATTAAATGCCCGTCTAGATTCCGACGGTAAATCTAGAGATGATTCTATACGTAATTTAAGAACGGAATTACATAAAATGAATAGTCTGTTGCAAAATTTAAGTGGGAACGCATGCGTTAAGCGTAACACACCGATAATAAAATAACATGTCAAAGCAACAAGTTGTAAATGAACTGCATAAGCCCGCTAGAAGAAATTTCAAACGTCGAAAAGTCATTACTAAAACTTACGATAATACGTGGAAATTAGATTTAGCGGAGTTCTAACCGTTTTCGCGAATTAATAAAGGTTTCGATACATCTTGGTTGTTATCGACCGTTTTTCGAAATATTTATGGCTGCGCGCGGTAAAATCCAAACGTGGCGAAGAAATTATTAAAGCGGGGTCTGATATTTTTCGTAATTCGAAGCGCACGCCAAAAATATACAAACCGATGCAATAAAAGAGTTTTACAATAGCGCGTTTTCGAAATTCATGGATAAGAAAAAAATTAATCATTATTCAATGTATTCTACAAAAAAGGCGTCTATAGTCAAACGCGTGATTCGAACTATAAAAAACCGACTCTATAAATTATTTAGTCTGCAAGGTAATTATCGATGGTATAATTTAATTGACGATGTCACCAGAGACTACTACGAGACATAGAACAATTGGTATGAAACCACGCAACGTAACATTAAAAACAGACTTGACCCGCGTATTTGGACGCATAAAAACGTTTTTGGATAAACCACGTTATAAAATAGGCTATATTGTTCGAATCTCTAAACATAAAAGTGCATTTTCAAAAGGGTACAATCATAATTGGACTGTCGAGTTATTTAAAATCAAGTTCAAGTTACAAACCCTGTTACGTATTTACTGGAGGATATGTACGGTGACCCGATTCGCGGAGGTTTTTATCAAGAAGAAATTATGAAAACTAGACACCCTGATGTTTATCTAATCGAAAAGTATTAAAACGACGCGGGAACCGTCTTTATGTTAGCTGGCTTGGGCACAAAGAAAACAGCTGAATCAATACCGAGGACGTTTTATAAGTGCTAAAATACTTACTTACTTATATGAATGTAATAGAAAGATCTGTAAATAAAAAGAAACAAAAATATTTGCATCTATTTATTTAAAAAAATCACGTGCGAGAGCGTAAACACAATTACATACATCGTTTATAATTAAAATACGAATACATTTTAAAACACATGTGCATATAGAACTAAAAACATTACATAATAAATGGGAATATGATAATAGTAATAATTTAATTACAGATCAGATATTATCATGCAGCTATTTTGATATCGAACAATGCCCCCATGCTAGAGTATTTACCCCATCTGATTGAACAAAACGTTTATTATCAGAACCTGACAGAGCGATTTTATTTTGGCGAATACTAAAAATATCATGCTGAAAAGAACGTATGTGGCTTTCTTCTTGTACAAATGTAGCATTTTCCGTCAAACACTTTAAGTAATCATCAAATGAAATGTTATTTTGAACAACCCTCTCTAAAACGCCTTTAGCTTTTTTTACTGTTTTTACATTATCGTTTGCACTGGCTTCGACAACATTTGAATGCTGTATTTTGAAACTATATAATTTGGATTTCAAACCTATAAATTCTAGCATTATCCTGCCCGCGTTTTCATCTTTCATTAAGCCCACAACCTTTTTATTACGTCTCGTGATACCGAAAACGTTATTTTCTGCATATTCGCTCGTATCAAAAAAATGCGGATCTACTTTCATAGCGTCATATATATTATCAGTAAGATTATAAATCAAGCTATTAATGTCTGTATACAACAACTTGCAACCAAATTTTCTCATCATATATTCATAGTGGAAGGGAATTTTAGAAATATCTAATATAACCATACCGACATAAATTGGTTTATTAATAAACACTTCTGTTTTGCTCATCTCAATTGCTACAGTGTTATTGTCAAAGATTGTTCTACTATGAAAATTTGGCTGATATATGTAGTGACGCGCTCCGAAGCGTTGGACTATTTTACGTTTTTGTGGTTTCTAACGTTTTCCATGCTTTTTCCAAAAACCGCATTATTTAAAAGTTTGTACAGATTCTTTTCAAAGTCGTTTTGAGAATTCATTCTTAATCGCGTATTTAAGTCTATATACGGTTTGAGCCAAGCGGACTGATTAAATGAGAGAATTCTGTGAATTTGCTTTAAGACCATGCCGTGATTTAAACATTGCTGTAAATTTCTGTAATGAATTATATAGTGAGTTTTGTTATGCAATGTAGCTAACAATTTTTTTTGTTTACAATTTGGCGGAGATTTATGTTCAGGACAAAAGGGCAAATAATTATGCGAGTTGTGTATTTTTCAGGATAATCCAGGTCAACTTCCAAAATATAACCTACGTGTGAGTCGGAATGGATATTAAACAAGTCAAAATTAATGATTTCGTTGTTATTTAACCAATTAAAATTGCCTGTAGGCAAGCAGCTAGTCATTCCAGTGGAATAAAGATTGTTGAAATCGTAATACATCAAGTACGCATCAGGCATTGCTGGGTTATAATTGTTTAAATATTTATTATTGGCTTTACTATACCGCACGGAACATTGAGAAAACCCCCTCTTATACCTCTCTCTATAAACATTAAAATATCTATATCTGACAGTAATTCTAATTCGATTTTAGTGTGCTTTAACATGGCGTCCCAAGCATATGCAGGAAGACTAATATAATATGCAGGATCAATCGCGTATGTTGAAATGCATCGATGCCTAAAATTTTGAAACACATCCGCCAGCAAAAGAACATCGCATTTTAAATATAAATCTACATATTCGCCTAAATTTTTTAAATTGAATGTCTTCCATACTGTTTCCGCGTGTTTATAATCAGAATCGAAATGTTTGTGTTTGTTAACTTATCAAAAAATCATCTTTACTAGGCAACGCAACAATGTCCGTCAATTTTTCATAACAATCTAAATAACTGTAACACATAACGCCTTTTCTCGCGACCAAATTAAATTCATTTTCACACAAATCTGAAAATTGGGTTTTGAAATACAAAGCTGGTTTATATCTAAATATGAAGCCAATTTTTCTAAAGAACTATTCAAAAACCTAAATGAGTCGATAAATCTAAATTTCATGTTGTTTGCGAAGGTTGCTTCAAATCCAATATATTTCTCTTTAGTTAAGGGCACAACGTAAATACCCTTGCATTTTTAATTAGTCTCCTGATAAATATATGACCGTCGTAATTCGTTAAAGAGTGAAAAACTACAGATATCACTTTTTTAACTTGTAATTTAGATTACAACTTTGATGCGTGGCAAATCTGTAGGATCCATTAAAATGTTCGTGGGTGCGAACTTTTGATATCGTTTAAGCGAAACGTTTTTCCGCATATTCCGCAGTTTGTTGCACGTTCAAATTCTAATTTTTCCGCGTCTGTTAGCGGCGACATGGGAACAACTTTGTCGAAATATTTTTAGAAAATGTGTTCGATATTTGAATTAATTCGTCTATAAACCACTCATCGCAATCTAACCCCCTGTACTGTCTGTAGTAAGACACGCTGCTATCGAAAGCACAGTGCAAATAATAACCTACGCTAAAGGGTTGGTGATATTGAAACTTATCAATTAAAGAAGCGCTATCGTCATCATTTCGTTTTATTAAAAGGCATTCAAAATCCGCATATATAATAAAAGGTAATAACATTTGATTCACGTAATTTTTAAATACGACAGTTGATCCTTTTTGGCATGATAACTTTACATTTGTTTAAATTTATACATTCTAATTTATGTTTTCCAAACGCTCAGAGCTAGAGAAATAATTTAAGCAGCGCTCGCATAAATAAATCGCGTGATGATGCTTTGTGACTTGTGATCTAACAAGTCGCGATAAATGTTTGATTAGACAGAAATGGAATTTAATACAGGACTTACTGTTATTATTGGAATCGACTTCATCTCGAGTTGTACTGAAATCAGCATCGGTGCCGCGTCTGCATACATCGTCATCTAAGTCGCTGGCTCCAGAATCTTGATCGCCACTGTTGCCACCACAGCCGTCATCCTCGTCGCTGCCGTCGACTTCTACCTCGTAGCGATCCTGTACCATCAGCAGGTTGACATGGTTAGACTTCACGTTTGATGTAAGATACGTGGGCACCGTGATAAACTTTCCGTTCTTCTTCTTTTGGAGCATGTACACATTGATTGAAATATTGCTATTTTGGCGTTCAAATTTCGGGATTTGAACCAATGTCATGGGCTGCTTGATGCCGTCCAAGTTTAATTTTTCACTATAATGAGGATACGATGTAACACGATTGAAGTTTATTCGGTTGTTTGGCGGTCAAAGAGCGGCGATAATGGACCAAAAGAAGCAGGCATTGCCCTTGTTTTGAATGTTAATTGCGGCACGTTTGAGTGCGATTTCACGAGGCAGGGGCAAATAAAAGGAAACGTGTAGAATGTCTCCACGACAAAGTGCCCACCCGGAGTCTTTTTCGTCAAAACTTTCCATTTTTTTCATTAGAGATTGTACGACATTTTCGACAAAATACGCAGCAAAACTGCTTTTATTCAGCGTTTCTTTGGCTTCGTTCATCAATAACAAATAATTTTTAGTTGAAAAGTTTTTGATGTCACGCGTTTCACTACCGTCTATTGAATTATTTAGAAACTCACCAGATAACACGAAGTTTATTTTTATATTTTGTTTCTTTTATCAAATCAAAATTACCGCCCTCCTCCATAATGCTTCCTGACAATCGAAAAAAAAAGGTTCGACGTATTTATGAGTTAAATTCAGGATGATGCTTGTTCTAATTCTGCACGAAAAGGCGGATTCGGTATCAATCCAGCAGATTCTGCTAGTCCGGTTCTTCTTTGTTGACTTTTTCTTCTTTTTAACTCACATAATAAAGTTTTATATATCAGTAAATTCGAAATAAACCTGCCTTGATGCCGTATTTTCCAGAACACTATCCTTTTGCACTTTTGATACCAAGCGAATGTATTTGCGCACCAGTTTTAAAAATACTTCGATTTTTCGTTCACACTTTTTTAGTTAATAAATTGTAAGAATATTTTATTTTTTCTATGACACTTGCTGTTAAACTATTTAACGACATTTTAAAGTTAATTTTCACTATCGATATTAATATATTCACATTTATTATGCAACTAAATTACGTCATATTTTTATGCTCGCGCGGGCTGGATGTTTGAGCCGTCACTGTCTAAAGCCGAACTGAAATTGGTCAACCCTCTTGACCACTATCGGCTTTTGTTTAAAGCCTTCAATAGCATCGTCGTTAAAATACGATACAAGTCTTTTAGGTAAATAGTAGAAACAATCCCCAATATAAATTATCACTGCCCGCCGTATTTACCATCAAGAGCGCGAATGTCATTAATTACATATTCTTTATGCAGCTCTAGCTCTTTAATTAAACCCTTTGTAGGAAGCTCACATTTAGCTACTTTATTAATATTATTAACCAGCGTCAGCGAACACGTCGGCGATGTAATCGAGCTTGATGATTGTGACGACATTGTAGATAATTTAAAGCAGACTGTGATCATACGCCAACCCTTTCGTGTTGATATAGCCTGATTCCCTCCACTAAAAAAACACTCTTGACTTTTACAGAATTAAACAGCTTTAATACCAAAATTTATGACAACCGGCATTTTTTCATTTCTATTCGAATTCTTTCATTGTAATTGTAATTAATAAATAGCTATGTGTGTTTGGTTATAGACAAATCAGAATTTTTATTAACGAGAAGTTGATTGTTTTTCTAGCCAACGCTGCCAGACATTATTATTTAAACACGATTCGCTAAAATTATTCTTTGTGTTGTTTTACATGTCGTTTTATTGACTTGATAACGCTTCATACACCAGAAATTGCACAACTCACATTAAAATATATATTTTATTTAAAAACTAGGATATAACCACAATCTGAAAAATTTGCGTGTTGTTATCAGAAAGTCATGCGAATGTAGACAACAATTACACAAATATTATTAAACAAATGATAATATAAACAAAAAATTTTGTTAGTTAAAAACTATTCGAAAAGAGCGTCCATTAGCTGAAACATGTTCATAAAAAAGCTGATTTAATTGGATTATGATTAAGAAAGCTTTTTTTTTTGATTATTAGCATAACGTAAATGTTCTTTGAAGGTAATAATTTTAAGTTTTACTTCTAAAATATCCGTATTGGTTTGGAATAAGTTATAATTTATTGGATTAAAGTCTAGTTGTTATCTACATATTTAAAAGTCATCCTCATTTTCTTCTAATAATTAATAAAAATTTAATTAGAGTAATTATTGCTTTTAGAATATTTCACACGGTCTTTTTGACCACCCACATGTTTTTGATGCATCCTACAAAACACTAAATCAGAGAATATCCATTTGTTGCTATATTTTTCAAACACCTGCATCC
This sequence comes from Abscondita cerata, assembly GCA_030710515.1. Taxonomy (NCBI): domain Eukaryota; kingdom Metazoa; phylum Arthropoda; class Insecta; order Coleoptera; family Lampyridae; genus Abscondita; species Abscondita cerata. Next base: position 16,972 of record JALBCR010000860.1, on the reverse strand, counting down.
TGTGACATAGAAATTTTAGCCCCATCGCTAAGGGACAGTTTTAATATACGAGCTTTTTTTTTATCTACTACATCCATAGTCGATCCGTATAATGATTTACTATTGTAAACACGGTGGATGTAATCAAAGAATATCTATTTTATTGCTGTATTTTTTTTCCCAAACACCACCTGCATCCTGTGACATACAAATTTTGGTTTACGTCAAGAATCGGGCGTTAATATACGAGCTTCGGCTTTTTATCTGCTACAGTCAAAGTCACCCGTATAATGATAATTTACGTGATCAGCTATTGTGAACCGTCGCCGCAGTGAACGATATATCAGAGTTATAAATGTTTTTTCGCCACCCACGTTTTATCTGCGCTTCAAAGAAAAATATATTATAAAGACTTTGGTGGTCAACTAAACACCCGCATAGCACTCTCCCCACACATTTTCACAGCTGTCAGGTGGCTTCGCGATTATTTAAATTCAAAATCAGTTTCATAATATAACAATTTTGTTGTTATGTCTGATTCTAAAAAAATCGGTTTCGACCAGACATTTTTTTCTTGTATTTTTATGATTTCTAAACAATCACTAATGTGTTTACACTATATGTAGTATAGTGTAATGTTATTTAAGCGACTAACAAAAATTTATATATCTATCGTAATAAGCCCTATGCATGTACAAATTTTTTGAGTGTCTTCTTTGATATTTGGGTTTTTTGGCGAAAATTAAACAGCGAAATTAGTGGATTAATATTTCTTCTTTAATTAGCTACGGTAGAGAAAAAAATTTTTCTTGTAGCTTGTCAATATACATATTTTTAAATATAAGAAGTGATGTGACGTTTCGCAATTAACATTATTGTTTTTTCAAATTTGAATTTAATTACAATAAAGTCCTGTATTATATATGCAATAATTCATAAATGTATTAACAGTGAAAACATTGTATGTTTTGTAATTTTTTTATATTTTGTTGAAGATAACATTACTTTTAAATTTAAGTAAAAACAGATAATTATTGGCGATGGTTTGATCATAATGTCAACTTTAGTTCTTTGATTTTTGAAGAGCCACAATTAGTTTATGTCAACTCACTAATTTGTTATTACGAATTAAAAATCGGATTAAATAATGTTATGAATCTATTGTATTGTGTTTTTTAAAATTATGCTATATTACAATAAAGCAAATTACAATAAGAAGGATGTTGATTCGTCTCCAATACAGTTTTACAACAACCAATCGTAATATTTTCTTGCCACAAACTTAAGGGTGGGTTCGCTGTTGTTGAGAAGGAAGTATCGCCATCTTTTTTTTTTTGTCTATAAAATCTTGCACACAATCCAGTATTACCATTAATTTAAAAATGTCTGGTGGACGAAGGTTTGTCGATAAAAAATTGTGTTTTGCCCTGTTAATAGCGGGCACGTATTAACCATCAATAAGCTAGGCGAACATTTGAGACTGTGCCCCCGCCGAATATGATAGGATGCAACAATTTCATGAACAAAACCTAAGTAACGCATCTTTGATGAAATTATTACTATTTAATTTTTATATGCTGTAGGGCGGGAGATTTTGACAAACAGAAGTCCACCAGACGGCGACTTCAGGAAAGCTGCAACGACGGAAGGAGGCGGCAAAATTGGTAATAACATAAATCACTACTATTTTTTATAAATTTAAAAAAACATTTAAACGGGAGAATTGATTTTGTGCATGCATAATTAATTTTTACTTAACTTTAAATTAAAATACGATTTTTTTATATAGCAACAAGATGCTGAAGCAGATGGGACATCGCCGCCTCCTGAGACAACTGCAGCACTTGGGGCCGCCAACTAGTTTTTTTAAAATTATTTATTTTTATTTTTTTATTTTACTTTATTTTTTTATTTTATATTATTTTTTTAAAAATATATGATTAAAACTTTTTTTATATTTATTTTGAAACACAAAACAATTTAAAGATGATTTAAAATAAGTGGGTGAAGACTTTGTTGCTATTTTAATTCAATAAGTGTTTAATTGCGTTTAAGTCATTCGCTATTAATTGGTAATCTCGAGTCCGACTTAATTAAATCCACCCGGACGGCGACGAGGGGCGGCGTCGCCAATTTGTAATTATAGACGGCCATCTTGCATATCATTATCAAATATATCACAATTCTAATCAAAATCACCGCCTTAACAGCGCTCCACCCCCTCCCGAGGGGCGGCGAATTATCCAATCATCGCACTCTTATGAACAAGTACTCGAAAAGATGGCCACCCACAACAATTCTAATCAATATCACCGCCTTAACAGCGCTTCACCCCCTCCCGAAGGGCGGCAAATTATCCAATCATCGCACTCTTATGAACAAGTACTCGAAAAGATGGCCACCCACAAGATGGCAGAGTCTTGCTATCGGCCATCTTACTTCTTCAGGGGGGCAGCGGAAAGGGTTGAAGCAATTAGACCCCCCGCAAGTACCGAGAGTAATTGAAAATGTACTAAGCTTGCATGTACACCACCTACACCCCGCAACCGCTCTTCGCCCAACAAGTACACGCCGTGTACTTAGTATAATAGTATAGCATGTACAGAGAGTAATTACATCGAACAATTGATTTTGATGGTGAATGCCCATTACTCTACTACTTACACAATATTTGCTAAAGCGTTCGTGTGATATAAACTTCAAACGAATGTTTGGTGATCGTTTAAAACATGTCTGAGTACACCTACAAAACTGTTACCCAACGTATAAACTCAACTCAAATGAAAGCTACATCAAATTAAATTAAGCAATTTGTTAGTTGTTTGCGTAACTTATAGTAAACATTTAACTATTTATTTCAATTTAATTCTAAGTGAAAAGAAAAATGTAGAGCAATTGTAAGTAACGTATAGACTTAAAATTTTGAAAGATGTTACATCGTAAATTTTTTAATTTGAGAAACGTTTTGTTGTATTAAATACTGATTGCAAAAGTTTGATTTTACTTTTGTTTGAACAATGAAAATACGTTTGCAATTTAATCGAATGATGGATACATAAGTAAAGTCAAAGATTTTTGTGGAGTTTTACATTTTAAGGGCAACATTTACATATTTCAACCATTTATAATTAAAACAATGCCCCGTTATGTAAAAATGCTTTTACAGCGCAAATAATTCGTTGTTTCTTTAAATGGGAGCAATTTACAAGAATTGCATAAATGTTTATCGTCGCTACTTGAATATTTTAACACTTTTTTCCAAGTTCTTTACATACTTTATAATGAGGTCAATATATCTGATTTGTGCATAGACTGAAAAAATATTATTAATATCGTTTCATACGCAATATCGCAAAAGAGACTTTTATAGATAGACAAACAATTTGATTTGACAGGTTGAGCTTTTGAAATACGTTATAGTATTTTTGAGAGCCAAAATCAAACGTGACGATAATAAACGTCGTCGTAAAAATTGAAATATTGTAACCATTTTTTTTAAGTAAATGCGAAAACAAATGTTTTTAACGTGGAAATTCAGAATTTATAGAAAAAGAGGGTTGATTGTTGCACCGGATTTTATCTTTTTTAGACATATGTAACTTAATAAGGTATTATTTTAATTTATCACTCACCTGAAACCCACGTTCCATTAAACCGTAGAGGCTGAAAATCGTGACTAAGTATATCTTGCAACCTAAAACGCGTACCCTTCACACGTGGCCCTTCATCAGGTGGCGTTAAAAGTACGACTGATGTTACAATCAAGGCCAATACAACTCACTATGACAAGAAGAGCGATGAGAATGCCTCTCCAATTTCGCTGGTTTGTGTTGCTTGACACTAACTTCTGGAACAAAGGATGTATGTAGATACATATTTTTAATGGTAGAAGACTATTACTAATCTAAAATATATTGAAAACGTTGGCATCGATAATACTGACGCGGAGGTAAGAAAATTCAATTAATGTTTTGCAAATTTAGTAAAATTTTGATTTGTTTGTTCACTGAAGCTTATCCGTGTTATTTCAGTTTCAAACTTTAAATTATATGCAAGCTTTTGTTTTGCTAGGGAATTTCTTTACTAGGTATACTAACAAAACTTTCTTTCAAAAATACTATTATTTCATTTTATTAGTACACTAACTTACAAATAATTGATGTTAAATTCTTAAGTTTTTGTTTTCTTTAATTTAATTTATTGTTTAATTTGATTACCTATTTCATTTCATTTCATTTATTTATCCAAAATTTTTAGTTACTCGGTCCTACTAAGTATATGATACTTATTAGTAAATGCCGAATTAAAAATTACAAGTATAAATTATGTACATGTAAGTAAATACCGTACTTCGGTGGGTTGTTTAATGGTTAAACAATTACATGTATTACTCTTATTATCTAAACAAACACACAAAATAAATTTTTTATATTTACAGGTTTATGTTTTCCCATTAAGGACGATTTAAATATAACTACGGCAGTTTTATCTATGTTTACATGTAATTTTTTTCCATGCAACCAATTTAAGATATTATTTATTTCTGTTTGAGCAATCTTTTCTAGTTGATTGACATCTTTGTAGGTACATAATAACAACGCGTCATCAGCAAACATAAAATTCTGCGTTTCTGACAGCTAAGAACAATTCATTATCATAGATTAGAAATAACAACGGACCTAAGTTGCTACCTTGGGGTACACCGTATTCAGATTTTTTTAACTCACTGTAAACATTATTTAATTTTACTGTTGACCACCTGTTTGACAAATAACTTTTGAACCACTTTAAGATTTTATGATTACACCAACTTTTTGTAGATACTCCAATAGCGTTGCCTGATGAACCGAATTAAATGCTTTTGTAAAGTCAATAAATATCCCCAATACATGTTTACCTTCGTCCAGCTGTGTATTCACGTAGTCACTAAATTTTACTAAAAGTTGTTCTGTGTTTTTCCCTTCTTGGAATCTATACTGATTAGTGTGTATGATATTATTGTCTTTAAGATACGTTTTAAGATGTTGTGCCACATATAATTCTACCACTTTTGCAATACGGGTAATCATTTCTATTGCCTTTTTATATATTGGACGAATAATAGATACTTTAAAGCATCTGGAAACGTACTAGTTCGCAATGAAATGTTTATAATTTTTGCTATCACTTCACAGAACTTTCAATTGCCTTTTAGATATTTAGCCCTGATCTTATCGTATCCGGGAGCCTTATTGATTTTAATCTTTTTGTTTATAATGTTTGCTATACTTGTTTCATTGGAAAAGGCATGTAAAAACTTCTATTTGTGGATTCTGTATGATAACTAATTTTTATATTATGTTTGACTGTTTAGTAAGTTATTGTAATTGTTTTTCAAATGTATCAGCAAATTTATTCACTATTTCATTAATATTGTCCTTCTTTCCCATTGTGTCTATGATTTTTTCATCTATGATTTTTTCTGTTTGTGGTATATAATTTTGTTTATTTCTTTCCATAACAATTTAGACTCTTTTGCAGATTTTTTAAATCTTTTCTCTGCATATGCTCGTTTAATTCCATTTATTTCGTTGTTAAGCTTGTTGCGGTATGTTTTATATATTTCTCTGTAAAGAGTACTACTCGAATTTAACTTCCACCTTTTGAATAATCTATCTCTCTTTTTATTTTGTTTAATAGTTTATCCGTAAACCATTATTTGTTTGAATTTCTTTTCTTTTTTGTATAACTTTCATTTTTGGTAATAATAACTTTTGATTTGTTATAAATTTCGTTGACGTTAGTTATTAACTTGTTCAGAAAGATATTGATGTTCTCATTTTGTACTTCGTTCCATTCTGTTTCTGTGAGTAATTTTCTGACCTATTTTTGTCGTATCTATAATCATTTTTTCTCAAAGATGTACTCGGACTACACATATTTTTAAAATGCACCGATTAGGTAGTGATCCAATAATTTATGTCTATTAACTGAAGAATATATTTTATTGTAATCTGTTCTAATAAAAATATGATCAATTAATGATCTAATTAATACACCATCTATACAGGGTGTCCCTAAAATGTGTGGACATCACTTAACCACAGATTCCTGGGCTCAAAATTAAGATGATTTAACCCAACTTACCTATATCTGAAAGTGCTTAGTTTAGCCAGTATTCTGATTTAAAGTTCAAAAGAAATTTTTTTATTTTGCTTATAACAAAAGTACGGCTTTGTCGATTTTAATGACATTTGGTATTGCACTCCTTACAGATGTAGGTCATCTTTTAAGGTGATATTACTTATTATCAGTGGACCATTCGTGTACGAAACACGAGTAACCCGTCAAAAACCACTCAAAAACTTTTTATTGTTAAGGCCAATAACTTTTCAAAAAATAGTTTCAGAAAGAGACATTCACTAGTAATCTCTTTTGTTATTTGTTATTTGATGAGATCTTTTAAGGTTTAGACACAAACAAATAAAATCTGAGGGACCGCGCACTACATTTCTTAAAACAGATATTATCTAGCAGTCTGGTATTCTAAAAAATAAATGATAATAGCTATTGGTTATCAATTGTGAAGCGACTCAAATTGCTGTTGGTGTTAGCTAGTGATGTTTAGCAGTGAATATTCTTCGTTATTTACGTAGTGATGGCTGTAAACTACACTTATGCTGAGCAAACGGATATGTTGATAGTTTTAGGATATTGCAAAAGAAATTGTCAGAGAAGTGTTAAAGTGTACAACAAAAACTTTCCAAATCGTCGCGTGCCCAATCGTCAAACTTTGCAAACATTGAAAGACGCCTTTGTGAAACAGGAAACCTTGTATCGATCACAGCTGATCGTGGACGTGCTCGTACAATTTGCACACCTAGGTTAGAAGAACAAATTCTAAAAATAATAGAAAAAAATCCAGAAGTAAGTGCTTGATGCTTAGCATTGCAAGCAGGCGTTTTAAAGAATGTTGCTCATAGAGTTCTTAAAGAACAATTGGTATGTCCTTATCATGTACAAAACGTCCAGGAGCTTTTGCCAGCTGATACCATTACGCGTCTTGAGTTTTGTAGGTTCATTCAAGAAAGAAGAGCTGAAGATGTCAATTTTAATAGCAAAATTCTCTTTACTGATGAGGCGTGTTTCACGAGGAGGGGTATGACAAATTTGCACAACGAACATGTGTATGCAGATGAAAATCCACATGTCATCAAGCAACGCCACTTTCAACATGAGTTTCGAATTAATGTATAGGTAGAAATAATCGGCAGTTTCATCATAGGCCCTGTCATTTTACCAAATTGTTTAAATAGAGAGAATTATTTACTCTTCCTTGTAAATACTTTACCCGATTTATTAGAACACTTGCCGTTAAATGTTAGATGCGACATGTGGTTTCTACATGATGGAGTACCACCACATTTTACATTGAACGTTCGGAATCATTTTCATGTACAGTTTCCTAACAAATAGATAGGCAGAGGAGCTAATGCTCCTGCAAAATGGGCACCTCGTTCACCAGATTTAAATATTTGCGATTCTTTTGTGTGGGGAGCTCTAAAGAGTAAAGTGTATTCTTGTCCTATAAACACACAGGACGAACTTTGGGCCAGAGTACAGAACACTTTACAGTCCATTAAGAATGATATAGAAATGTTACAACGAGTACAGTTCAATTTTTTGCGTCGAATCAACCTTTGTATCCAGGAAGGTGGTCACATTGAGCATTTACTGTAGATCTAGTAAAGTACATACCTACTTGTCACTAATAAATATTATAACAAAATGCCTTATCGTCATTTATTTTTTAGAATACTAGACTGCTTGATAATATCTGTTTTAAAAAATGCAGTGCGCGGTCCCTCAGAGTTTATCTTTTTGTTTCTAAACCTTAAAAGATCTCATCAATTAACAAGTAACAAAAAAGTTTACTATTGAATGTCTCTTTCTGAAACTATTTTTGAAAAGTTATTGGTCTTAATATTAAAAAGTTTTTGAGTGGTTTTTGCCAGGTTACTCGTGTTTCGTACACTAATAGTCCACTGATAATTACTAAATTCACCTTAAAAGATGACCTACATCTGTAAGGAGTGCAATACCAAATATCATCAAAATTGACAAAACCGTTTTTTTGTTATAAGCAAAATAAAAAAATTTCTTTTGAACTTTGAATCAGAATACTGGCTAAACGAAGCACTTTTGGATATATGTAAGTTGGTTAAATAATCTTATTTTGAGCCCAGAAATCTGTGGTTAAGTGATGTCCACACATTTTAGGGACATCCTGTATATTCCTCTCTTGTTACGTCGTTTTTAGTATTCAAAAACCCTTTTGAGTACAATACCGTCTCATATTCATTTGTAGTTTTTAATTTGTCTTGTAAATTAATGTTTACATCTCCTATTAATCTTGCATTGAACTCATGCATATTAATTAACAAGGAATCCAGTTCTTTGATGAAATTATTTATTTTAGTATTTGGAGGTCGGTAAACAAATAAGAAATGCCATATTAGATTTGTATCGTTCAATTTAAGTACACCGTCAATTGCTTCAAAATTTTTATACACTATAGAGAAATTACAAATAAATTCAGTACTATTTTTATAGAATAACATTAGTCCACCCCCTGGCTTATTAGCTCTGAGTTTATCACATTGTAGTTGTTTATTTTATAAGGTAAGATTTCGTTTTCTTTTAGATTAAGTTCTGATAAACAGATTATATCAAAGTTACTTCTTTCTATTATTATTAATAATTCATCCCAATATTTTCTAACCGATCTTATATTTACATGAAAAACATTAAGCTTATTTGTACACATTTTTTTTGTACTATGATTATTCCATTCCTCCACATCATTGCATGTTTTAAATTTTATTTGAAAATTAGTAATATCTTGATTGACCTAATCCATTTAGTTGTATTTATTTGATAAAATTTTAAAATGCATTTCTAACGTAGAAAGATAAATTTTATTTTTCAAACGATAACAAACCAAACTAAATTCTTATAAAAATAATCTTTCAAACGTATTAAAACATAAAATAGATTTTAAATTCTGTATTAAGTTAATTAAGATATTATGCTATATAGTTATCTATATCTCCCAAGCATGCGATGTGCACAACTTTCTCCTTCTCACTTTTGCGTACTAAGATTTACTAGGTTTTAGTTTTTTAAGATTTATACTGTTCTGTGGAGTTAGGTTCTTATTAAAATATAAACGCTTTACTTTTTTTTTTTTATTATCTTCTGGAATATTTTTCCACCAACAAATATTTGAGACAGTTCTTCTATGTGTGAACCAAAAGTTAGTCTAGGATCAATCAATAAACCTAGGAATTTAACAAATTTGGGATTATCTAGATTATGGTCACGTAATGTAATTAACAGTTGTATCGTTTTTGATTCATTAAGATTTAGTTCATTAGCATTTAACCATTCATCAGTTAATTGTAGTGCTATGTTTGTATTTGCTAAAGTTTTGTCAATTTCTATATTGTTTAACAGTAAAGTTTTATCATCTGCGTACTGAATACATGTTACATAATTGCTTAAATGAAATGCAAAATTATTAATAAATATTAAAAATACCAGTGGTCCTAAGACAGACCCTTAAGGTACACCTTTTTTAAGATATAGAGAAACTCAGAAAATTTTCCATTGAATTTTACTATTTGAAATCTGTCTGTTAAATATTATGTTAATAACATTACACTAGTTAGGATTAAACATATATTTCTTTTTAGTTTTTTAAGTAAAATATTATGATATACATTATCAAAAGATCGCATTAAATCAATAATAACTGCCATAGAATACTTGCCACTTTTAAAATAATCCAGACAATATTTCATAAAATTAGCTGCAGCATTATTTGTGCTCCTATTCTTCCAAAAGCCAAATTGGTTATCAATTATAATGTTATTGTCTTCAAAATGTTTTACGTTTGTTTATAAATAGCCAATTCAAATACTTTTTTCCACAACACGCTTGGAAAATAGACGTTTCTTCTCTACACATATCAAAGGAAATTGGTTTTTGCTCACTAGTGAGGAAAAAAATATCATGTGGCAAGAATGTCTCTTTAAGTGAAATTTAAAATGTACTTTTAGAAATGTGCTCTTAGACCTAATTTAAACAATTTCATTTATTATTCAGTCAGTTTTGTTTAATTTATTATCTTATATTTCGAATTTTAAACATTGTTACCCTACATTTGTTAGTTAGAATTACGGGACTGGCAACGTTGCGCTATGACAGGTAGTGACCACAGAATAAATAATACTGTGACGAGATTATTGTAACCCACCTATTGTTGACTTATTGCTTATACTTATTGTCTTCCATCAGGTTGATTTTTGGGGAATGTCGTGGAAAAATTGTTGTGTCTAACACATGAGAAAAGCCTTTTTCTATTCTCACTCTAATGTCTCACCTCACTACGCTTGTGAGGCAACCTCAAGGTTAAATGGAAAAAGAATCGCTTTCTTCACTTGTTGGACAAGTAACGATTTCTGCCCTTTTAGCGACTTTTTAGCAAATAGAAACTACTAGATTTTATCCCAAACTCCACCTCAAATTTCATGATCCACTTACTAACTTCACATGATTCATCACCACTGAATAATTTTTACAGAATCTTCAACATCTTGAAAGTTCATAACAAACTTAGGTGTTGTCCTCACGAACGTAGTTAACATATTGTCTTTATTGTTGTCTTTATCTCCCATTTTGTTATCATCTATGTCTGGAATTCCGCTATTTAAATCGATTAAATGCTCCCAGATTTTCAATGCTAAGATTTTGACATCTTTCAAATAATATAAATTAAAAATATACTGACTTCCAAAAATTGCAACACCTAGATGTTGTTGAACGATTTTAATGAAATTTTTAGGAAACGTCTATTTTCATTAAACAAAGTGATGATTAAAATTTAAAAACAAAAGAACAAAAGCTTAAAAAGTATTTTCAATAATAAGTTGTACCGCCACTATTTGTAATGCACTCATCTAGACGGCTTGGCATGCTATCAATCAAGTAATCTATAGCTGCTTGTGGTATATTATCCCAAGCTTTTTGAATCCGTTGCTAAAGATCGTGTAAATTATTTGGAAAGTGCGGTAAATTACCCAGTCGCATACCAATCATATCCTATACATGTTCAATTGGCGACAAATCAGGCGACCGAGCAGGCCATGGGAGGACGGTAATGTTAAATTCTTCTAAAAACCGTGTTATAGCCCTTGCCGTATAAGGGCGCGCATTATCCTGCTGGAAAATGGGATTTTGCAGCTCCTGAAGATATGGAAGACCAACTGGTTGTAGCACATTAGCAATGTAACCAACTGTGTTAACGTTGCCGTCAATAAAAACCAAGGGTGATCTGCTACCATAACATATTGCACCCCATATCATAACTCTTTGAGTGAGGGCTGTGTTGCGTTCCACAAAAAATGTTAGATTTTTACATTCTCCACGCATCTGTCTGACCCTCCTACGACCATCGTGGGCACACAAGCAAAATCGGGACTCGTTACTAAACACAATTTGATGCCATTCTTGCGCCCAATTAACCCTTTCGTTACTCCACTCTAGTCTGCGTAGACGGTGAAGTGGTGTAAGAGGAAGACATAAAAATGGAAGATATGAACGCAACCCAGAAGATCTTATCCGGCGATAAACAGATGAGATTGACATCCTAAGTCCTGTACCTTTCATCCAATCATTTGCAATTGATCGAGTTGTTGAAAATCAATCTCTTGTGGCCAAAACGCATTGTTTTCAAGTTCAGAATGAAATTGTGAAAACAACAACAATTTGCAAACTTGACAGTTACTAAATAGTCTAATACTTCAAATGTATTGTTACTATGTGCTATGGAAATAACAGGCAAAAAAAAACAAAAACTACTGACTAGATTTTATTCAAATTTTAATCATCACTTTGTTTAATGAAAAGAGACGCTTCCTGAAAATTTCATTAAAATCGTTTGGCAACTTCTAGGTGTTGCAATTTTTTTGAAAGTCAGTATATTACGAACGAAAATCAGATCCTTTATCATAAAATTTGAAACGGGGATGTTGGAGTGAAAAATCACCTTGTCCCTTATTGACGTTGTTGACGTTTCGACATTTTTTTAAATTATAGATGTCTTGTCGACGTTTCGACCGACGAAGGTCAGTCTTTATCAAAACATCTATATATATGTATGTATCGAGGTCAGTTTGGGGTCCGTAGGAGATATGAAACCGGAACTTCGAGGACTTTGTGGCAGTTTGGGGACTGGCTCAAACTTCCAGTCCTCAAAGTTCTCACTTTATCACAACAGTACGTCCTCAAACTTCCAAATGTAAAATCATATACTGTGAGAAGTTTAGGGACTCTATTTTGATATCAAACGTACAGTTTGGGGACAAATTTTGAACACAGTGTGATACCTTTGGGGACTTTAAAATATAGAAAATTACTAAAAAGAAACAGAATACGACTTCATTAGAATTTTGTTTGTTAGTTTTTATTGAATAGTTAGTAGTTGCATGTTTTGTTTTTTGATAAAACAGCAGTCAATTAATAAACGTCAGAGAAATTGAACTAAATAATTACTGTCATATATTATTTGTAGTTCTTGCCAGCCCGACATCTCTCTAATTATTAATTTAAGATTTTAAAACGTTTTCAAGGTACAGTCCATTTTATTAAATTCAGATTCAAATTCAAGCGTCAACTTGACAAAATGGTTCATTTATGTCGCTTCATCGGTTACATTAAGAATGTTTAAAAATCTACTTTCAAACTTTGTCAATGAATAATTATTTATTGATAATATGTATAATAGTGTTTGCTTTGTGTTTGCAGTCACATTACGGAAATTGCATCTTTTTAAACGGCATCGACTTGCCCTTTGCATAGCTTATTTTATGTAATTAAACTTTGACCAATTTCATTGCAAATCTAAAACTTGATTTTCAGTGTTACGTTTTTTTTGTTATAGCAAACAAGTTATCCAAAAAGTCATTAAACGTCACTCCCATCCCCGCTATCTGGGGTTAAATTAGATTTCCTCTACCACTTTAGAACCTAGTCCAGCCTTTCTACCTTACATACATAAGGAACAGACAAACTTCTATGAAAAAACGGCATTAAAACAAATTTTATCTTTTATTTTTTCATCTACTTTTATCTTTTATCTTCTACATACACGTACTATTATGATTTTTGACTAGCTTTTTACCAAAATATTACATTTACATTGTGCCGTTTATACTGTTGTTTGTTAATTATTTATACAAAATTAGTGTGGTGTTTTATATATTCTTTAATGTGTCACTTATTTATTAATTTAGTTTTTAAGTCAAGACGTATCTCATTTTTTTCAATATCTTTATACACATAAGTTCGAATATCTGGTTATGGAAATACCCATAACATGCGCATTTGGGGACCCCAAATCTTCACATCGTTACATCCTCAAAATAGGAGAGTTGGTTGCTCTTTCTAGAAGAGGCTTAATCAGTCCTGTGTTTTTCAAGAAACCATAACGGCTGAGAGATAAGGAATTATTTTGCAAGAATTTTGGCGCAAGGTCATGATGAGGAATTAATACAGCAAGACCGATTTTAAGATTGATAGCAGAGTTTTATGAAAACAGAATCAACACCGCTATATTTTTATTTATTTGGTCGTCTTAAGAATAATGTATTCAAGAATCCTTTACACGCACTGGAAGAACTGCAAGAAGCAATAACAAATGAAATTAGACAAATCATCGAAGAAGAAATACTAATGGTATTTGAAAATATGAAAGACGAGTTCGAAAAGACGAATTCAAGAATGTACTCAAAACGAAGAGGAACATTTTTAACATTTGCTTTAGTTTCCAATTATTTACACTATTATTTATTACTATAATAATGTTTAGTAATTTTTTTTATTATTACTAATTTCCAGGAACTGGCTTTTGTATTGTCAGATAACACATTAATGAACGCCCTGTACTCCCTGTTAAATAAAATTTACAAGTATTTTTGTATAAAATTGTGCACAAAATTGAGACAAATTGTAGTGTTTGTAATGGCATCTTCTGTTAAAACCGGAAATACTTGTTTCTTTAATATTTCGTTGGCAACCTCATGAATATTAGAACGAGTAGATCGTCCAAAAATTTGTGCATTGGTTTTGTTGGATTTGTCGTTTTATTGCAATTCGGAATATGTTTTCTTAGTGAACATTTGGAATAAAATCCCTTACAATATCCACACACCTCGTATTTAATATTAATATTTTTAATGTATGGCATGTAACTAATCAATGACTCGTTATTACTATAGATGCTGTTTGTATTGAATAAAAAATCGCCTTCTTTCCGTATCGCTTCAATCTCCTGCCGTCGTTGTAAGGATCCTAAAACCAATTGTATGTTGTAGATCAACAATAATAACAATATTAATAATACATAATTATTGGTAGGTATGGTTTTTAAGCTGCTTCTAGGTGGAGGTGGAGTAAATAAACAACTCAATGAATTTAAATTTGAATAATTGTATTGTAGTTTGATATTTTGCATATTTTATTTTTAAGTGTTAAGATTTTAGTTCATTTCGGTAGTCTTTTATTCAAAATGATTTACACTTCTCACTACTTGAAAGTTTTGCTATACCGTGTGTTCCGGGAAATTTGAAGCATTGAAGCACTAGGCAAATTAGACCAAAATCATCTGGAATAACTCGATTTTTTTCTAAAGAATCGATCGAGTTGCGGTTTTCGTCATTGTATTCGAAAAAATTTTAGAAAAAAAGTCTATCTAAGGTACTTAGGGACTGGAACAAAACTGCATTGCGGGTGTATAAAGTGCATATTGAGAGTATCAATTTTCCCCGTGATGGGGTCCCAGGGTCGTCATGCATATTTTTCACCGTCAGATTCGGAATCTCCAACCCCGAAAATTCGTATAGACAAATTTTCACAACAAAATTATAGAAAATTATGGAAAATTTACTCCAAGATACACTTTATGCACTCGCAATGTAGTTTTGTTCCAGCCTCTAAGTGTCATACATACTATTTTTCTAAACATTTTTCCGAATACAATGCCAAAACCGCAATTCGATCGCCGATTAATTGTCTATTTGCCTGGTGTAATGGGGAATTTCAAAAGTCTGATTTATATGTCCCCAAAGTGTTTTAGAATATTTCCACTATCAGAACAAATTATAATATATGTACTAGAAAATGTTTTGCGTAATTATTTTAAAAATTTAACTATACGTATCTTTATTATTTTAAAATTGTATGTTTGACAACATGCACGTAGTGTAATTTGTTAAATAAACTTTACAAAGAATTCTATGGAACAGCTTTTTACTTAGTTGCATTATTATTTTCTTACAATTAAGTTATTTGTTAATAAGAATCTTATTTATGAAAACAACAACCAAAAATTAAGCACTTGGTTTAATAGAACAGTTTGAATTAAAGAGTTTGTTCAATAAAATATTTTGAATTTATACGTTTGTTTTATAAGGTTATTGAATTAAACAGTTTCGTTGCAAATAACAAAGGAACTGTTTAATTGGGCGCTGCTAACAGGGCCGTGCCTACCTGGGGGTGCAAGTGGCGCAAGAAACCAGGGCGCCATCAATCCAAAGGCGCTAAAAGTCCATCTTCCTCATAAATATTAGTTTACTAGTACTGCTTTTAACGAAAATAATGCAAAATACATTTATGTCATTTAAAGTGCAGGTATTCATATTTGCAATGTAAAGCCTGTCAACACTGACTTATACCATTCATTATCTTGTATGTTTAATGCGTCACCATTTCTTGGGTTTACTAAATCATGTTTACGTTTGAAAAAGGATTTATTTTTCAATAGTGTAGAATTGACGGAAATTACTAAACTACCTCGTTTCGCCGCATCTGCTTATAGATTTAAACCAAGAACTAAAAGTTTATTTTACGGATTATATATTTATTATTTAATCCTCTTAAATACTTTCGTAGAACTGCATTTAGAAGGGCATTGAAATTCACTTAGTCGTAAAGATATCGATAGTTAGTAATTATTAAAATAATAGAACTAATTTTATTTACAATTTATACATATCTACCATGTGAAAGTGAATTATTTTGTTGGGTAAAAATTAATAAAAGGTAAGGAAACCAATACATCAATACGAATGTAATTTTAAGAAAGAAATTGTAATAACTGTAACCTTGCAATCAACGCCGATGACCAACGATCAGGAGAAAAAGCTAATAGAGTAATTAATATTTTTCAGATTTTTGTAGATTTTTTATCTATAGGTTTTTTCAGTAGATTTTTTTCCTGTAGATGTTTTTCCTGTGGATTTTTCTGTGGGTTTTTTCTTTTGGGCTATTTTTCCGCTTACCGTCCTGAATACTTCGACTCTAGTTCAGGTATTTCTATTTCAATGAAATATTCAAAATATGTATGTTGATTTGGTTGAGTATATTGATGAGGTTCAACTAAATTACTATTATTATTCATAAAATAGGTATGTTTTTAAAGGCACATTTTGTTGTTTCACTCTTATATCTTGCTTATTTGGGGCGGTAAAAAATTAACTAGCACCAGGGCGCCGGCAACCTCAGGAACGGCGCTGGCTGCTAACAGCGGTTATTTGTTGAACCTGATTGCCGAAAGACAAAATCGGTTTACGCGCATGCTAATTGTACTTCTTGCCGCTGTTTACGCTAATTAAAAGTTTGTTTGAAAATATCAAACAAACTTATTAATTCAACAAAATTTATAAAACTGTTAATTCAAACAATTTTATTGAATAAACTTTTTTTATTTAAAGTTTTACGTTAGGTACGTTGATATACATAAGATAAGAACCAAAAGTAATTGTATTAACGATAACCGACAAACTAAATAATCACAATTAATTTATACTTGGATGAATCAAAATATGTACATTTTAAACATAAACGAAATACCTACTATTATTATTAGTAGATAAATTTATGTTTATTATGCAAT